>VYZP01019821.1:22813-61424 GCA_013400635.1 Hypocryptadius cinnamomeus
TTTTTTTTTTTTTCTTTTTTTTTTTCTTCCCAGCTCCTTGCTCCCAATACAACTCCAGCTCTGCCTGGAGAATTCCCCCAGGAGGGAACGATTTGCAGAGCTCTGTTTCCCTGTTTTTGTTTGTTTGGAGAGATTAACCCCTCCTATGGCCTGCCTGCTCTGGCTCACACTGCTGGAGACCCAAATTCCTCATCAGCCTTGTCCCCAAGGTTTCCTGACACTTCTCAGTCCCAATGAAGGCCTGAGGCAGTGGGGGCCAGGCTGCATTTTTTTCCAGCCCCCACTTTGGGAGCTGCTCCATCAATTTTTGCTCTGGGTCAATCAGATAAAGCAAATCAGCCTTGATTACCCACAGAGGAGTTTGGTTCTTCCACTCCTGGGGAACAGATCCTTCTGGCACCAGAGGAATTGTCATGGCCAGACAGAATCTCTTCAGTAGAGCTTCTCTTTTCCTTTGTAGGGATTAACAGGTTTTTAAAGTCCAGGAAAAGCAGGCAGCAGGTCCTGAGCGTGGGTGCTTGCACAGCCAGGGCAGCCATTGTGTGTTAGAGCCTTATCTCAGTTGTCTTTTTCCAAAATCAACTTGTCTGACACGTTCCTGGGTGATAAATGTTCAGTGCTCTCTCAGCTTTGTTTGTGTAAAGGACAGAGTATTTTACAGGGTATTTTTACAGTGTATTTTTGCACTTCCTGCTGGAGGGAATTCCTGGTGCCAGCAGGGATGGAGCCTCTCTGCTCCCATCGCTCATGCATCACATTATCTATATAAATAAGAAAATCTAATTATTTCTGAGTCCTGGCACGGTGACAAGAGAGAGAAGCTGGGCAGTGGAGCCTGCAGCAGCACTGGCCTTTGCAGCTGATGGAAAACCCCATTACCAGCAGAGCTGCCCCCCTTCTTGTGTCTTGTCCTTGGTGTTCCTCATCCTGAGGCAGGAGCAGTGCTGGGAGGGGAAAATGAGTTTGGAATCGTGGAGCCACGGAATGGTTTGGGTTGGAAGGGACCTTAAAGGTCACCTCATCCACCCCTGCCGTGGGCAGGGCACCTCCACTATCCCAGGTGGCTCCAAGCCCTGTCCAGCCTGGCCTGGGGCACTGCCAGAACCTGGCTGAGGATCCTTACAGGTTCTGGAAGGAGCCAGAAAAGCACCAGGGAGAGAGTTCTGGGAATGAGGTGGTGGGAGCCATCCCCTGGAGCTGCAGCATCGTTCAGGTGCTCTCTGCACCCCTCAATCTCCTGTGCTCCCCTCTTGTTTTGTTGTCTTGGGCCATGGGAAAAGCCCCCCTGGTCAGCTCTGTGAAATTCCTCCCTAAATTCCCAGGTTTAGGTCTGGGCCAAGGAAAACCTGCCCAGGGAAATGCTGCATCTCCCTGACCCTGCAAGTTGCCCACCATTCCCTTCCAGGAGGGGTTTCCTGCTCTCTCCTGCCTGTCAACTCAAGGGTTTCTATTGCTGGATTTGGCAGCACTGAAGGGACTGCAATTATGTTAATTAGGCTTTTTGATTAAAGTCAGCTTTCTGTTAGAAAATAAACTTCCTTGTTGAAAAATAACCAGCTCTAGAGCAAATGGAGAGAGGAGCTGGATTTCCTGCTGGTTCACATGCTCCATGCCTGGGCTAATTTAAGATCACTTGTGATGAATTTATTCCCCAAACTGTATTCTTTTTATTATTACTCACTAGCATATGTTTGTTAAACATTTCAATATTCCCACACCCAGAGCTTGTTATTTCAGCCATTTATAACCTACCCACCCATCAGTGATTTCATTTTGGCAGACCTAGAACCAGAACAGCCATTCCTTCCCACTGCCAACAGAACTGGTGTGATCCATTCATCTTTTTAGCAATCATCAAACAGAATCCTCAGCAGCAAACACCCTGGGATTGCTGATGCAAAGGCAAAACTTGATCATTCTCTTGTCAGATGGGAAATTATTGCTCAGGGCAAGGAATGGAGCTCTGGCCTGGGTGCTGGTCCCAATCTTCCCAGACAAATCCCCTGTTCCCAGGCTATTCACCCTCAAAATGGGAAAAGATTGCATAGAGGGGGATTTTGTTCTCACTCTGTCACAAAGTCTGTCAGATTTGGCTCTTCTTGGCACGCTTTGAGAGGGAATGCACTGCAGAGCAGAGCATTTCCCACCATCAGTGTCCCAGCCCTGCTGCCAGGGGCCCAGAAATGAGGAGCAGTGCTGGGCTGAGCTGCCTGACCCCCTCCCTTCCACTGCAGGGCAAGGATGGAGCTGCCTCTGAGTGGATTCAGTCCTGTTCCAAAGCATTAACTGAGCCTGGCAGGAGATTTGGCTCCTCCAGAGGGTTCTTGCTCGTGCTCTTTGCAAGCTGAACTTGGCTTGGCTTGAGTTCATCTCTGCTTCAAAAATGCATTGGCAGCTTGCACAAGTCACCCGTGACCCAGCTCCTGGCCAAGTCAGGGAGAGGCACAGGGGGTGACCCAGCCCTGGATTGCAAATTGGGATAGATCACCCAGCCCTGGATGTAAAATTCTGATCAATGACTCAGCCCTGGATTTCAAATTGTCACAATCATGTGACCATTTTCCTGTGCCCTGTTCTTGGTAGCATCCAGCCCCTGGCTTCAGTAATTCCAGAGGGAAAGGGACAAAGGGACAAAGCCATGCTGTGACTCCCCAAGTGCTTTTTCCCTGCTCTCATGTTTGCAAGGGTGGAGGGAGGGGAGTTTGGCTTCTGGCTTGCCCCCTTTGATAAATGAAGGGGTTGTTGCTCTCCTTGGGTTCAGGGATGGGATTGGAAACCCAAGCAGGCACAAAAAAGCCTTTCCTGTGGTATTGGAGCTGCCTGGAGGAACCTGAGGGAACTTCACTGCCAGCCACCCCCCCAAACCTCAGTTTTCCAGGTGATGGTGTTGCAGAGCAGTGCCAGTTCCTGCAGCTTTGGGAAGTGCTCTGAAATCCTGCCAGTACCAACCCTTTTGATCAGGGATCTGTTTCGCTGTCTGCTAATGGCTTTTGTGTCGTTAAACCAGAGAAGCTGTTCTCTGAGAGAGCAGCTTGAAGCATTTAGGACTCATTAGGCTTCAAAGGAAAGAGGCCTGTACCATAAGCCAGAGGGGAGGAAACAGAGTGGCAAGAGGATCCCGTTAATGGAGAACAAAAATAAACCCCAGACAGGAAGGAAAATTCTATAGGTCTGACTCAGAGCTGCAGACACTGTGGCTTCCAGGAGCAGGAGCTGCACAGGGAGAAACCCTCTGGACCTGGACGCCCTGGACAATGGGACAAGGGATGTCCTGCAGCGTTTGCCAGGGATTTTGTCCACCCCAGACTTGCACACCAGCAAACAGAGAGGTGTGCTTTGGTGGGGGCTGCTCCTCATCCCTGGTGAGAGACCAGGGGGATGCAGTTTGCTGGGAGCTGTTTTCTCTCCTCTCTCCTGGCGTGGCCTTGCCGCTTGAACTGTGCCTGGTTCTGATGAGCTGTTCAATCTGAGTGAGGAAATGGGCTTTTTTTGGGTATGGTGCTTTTGGGAAGAAGAGGGGGTGCGGGGAAAGGGTCCTGACAGAGTGATCCCAAAGAGTCTGAGCTGACCTGCCCTGTCTCCCTTGTCTGCTCTGGTGTTTCAGGGAAGATCCTCTTCCGCCGGAGCCACATCCGCGACGTGGCGGTCAAACGGCTGATCCCCATTGATGAGTACTGCAAGGTAAGGGGGCTTCCAGCTCACAGGATCACAGAATCACACAGAGAATCACACACAGAATCACACACAGAATCACAGAATCACACACAGAATCACACACAGAATCACAGAATCACACACAGAATCACACACAGAATTACACACAGAATCACACATAGAATCACAGAATTCACATAATCACAGAATCACTGGGTTGGAAGAGACCTTCAAGATCATCGAGTCCAACCCAGCCCCAACACCTCAACTCAACCCTGGCACCCAGTGCCACATCCAGGCTTTGTTAAACACACCCAGGGATGGTGACTCCACCACCTCCCCGGGCAGCCATTCCAGAACTTTATCACTCTTTTTGTAAAACATTGTTTCCTAATATCCAACCTGTATTTCCCTTGGTGCAGCTTGAGGCTGTGTGCTCTGGTTGTGTCAGTGCTGCCTGGAGAAAGAGCACAGGCACCTTTCAGGAGCTGTGCAGAGTGATGAGGGCACCCCTGAGTCTCCTCCAGGCTAAACAACCCCAGCTCCCTATCCTTGGACACCCACCAAGGACAATCCCAGCTTGGCCCAGCTCCATCCTGATGGGCTGACAGCATTTTGTGCTGTGCCAGTGCTGCCCTGATGCCTTCAGAGGCTGCCTGGAGCAGAGGCTGGGCAGAGATCAGGAATAAAGCAGGGATTTATTCAAAGCCCTTCACAGGACACACCTCAGGCAGTGCCAGAGCCCGGCCGTGGCTCCACCCCAGATGGACTCCTGGGCACGAGTTTTCACACTTTGATCAGTTTGGGTCCATTTCCATCCTGGGGCTCACTGTCCAATTCCAGCTCCAGGTGATGCAGTCCCACCCTCCCAGGCTGCTCTCCTCCATTCCCTGTTGTTTGCACTTTTTGGGCTGAAGCTGCAGCGGTGTCCTTGGTTCTGGGCTGGAAAAGGATTGTTCTGTGTGACTGAGCTGTGAGGAGAGCTGCTGACACTTGATATGGAGTTCAGAGTTCTGTACCCATGCAGAGTCTGGGAATATCAAAGCTCAAACTGAAGGCATCAAGAGCACGGGGAGTGTGGCTTAGCCCCTGCTATCAATCCCTTTTTGGGTTCAAACCCACCCATGGTTTAGCTTTTCTCTTCTTGTCATTCATGCTGGGGGCTTGGAGGCCTGGCTTTGCAGGGGTCAGAGGTGGCCAGCCCCACTCCAGTTTGTACCCTGCTGCTGGGCTTTGCCTCCCTCCTGTCCTTTCTCCAGCTGAAAAGCAGAACCAGCTCTGGAGGGGCTGGAAGGGACCTGGCTGTGTCCATCACCACAGGTTTGGAGTGAAATGGTTGCGTGCAGGACTTGGTTTGAAGGACTCAACTCCTCAGGGAGCCTTTCCTTTCCCATCTTTTGGGAAAAGACCTCCTGTTTGATGTAGCAGACAGCACTTGAGGCTGTAGGATGGTGGAGTGGCTCCAAACTGGGATGCAGACTCCAGTTACTGGTTACAAAAACAGGGTAAGATGACTTGTACCTCAGAAAATTATTGGAACAGAGAGAAGGCTGAGACAATTTGCTCCATACTCTTGAAGGATATAAAACTGGGCTGAAGTGTAAGGGAAATTATGATTTTAGGGCATGATTTTTTTTGGCAAGGGAAACAAAATACTCAAGTCCACGACAAACTATTTTCACACAAATCCAGTGTGTCACATCTCATCATGTCAGAAACATGCTTTAGTGCTTGCAGCAGCCATGGTAGGACTGGTACCTCCAAAATCCAGTCTGAATGTTGTTGGAAATGCATGCAAAGACTGTAAAACCCACGGGAAAAGATGGGGAAATGGTAAAATATCCAGTCCATCCCTTAGGTGAGGGAGGTGTGGCAGTGCCTCTGCGTGGTGGGGGGGAGGCTGTGGGGTTTGGGGCTCAGCCAAGCCCCTGGCAGGGAGGCCGTGGCTGGAATAACAACTCCAGGGCTGGAGATGGATTGGGAAATGCATCCTGACAGCTCTGCAGAGGGGCTGCAGATGAGAATCACTGCAGGCCAGGAGAGCAGATGAGGGCAGAGTGCTGAGGTGTGGGACAAGGTGTGCTCTGAGCTGTCCTGCAGGCTGGTGGTGCTTGGCCCTGTGTCAGCTGCACAGGCAGACATGGCTGTAAATTCCATTTTGGGGAAGAAAACGTCTCTCAGTGATGAAATGCTGCAGCTGCCTCTTTCAGAGCAATGCCATTAGTGGCATAAAATATAATGAACCCATTTGACTTAACAAGAGGAAGGCAATGGCTGATGTTATATGACCCACTTAGAGAGCTGTGCTCTCCTCCTCCCGTTAATGCATCACCCAGGAGTTCCCAGCTCTCCCTCCTGGCCTTGAGCTGCTGCTGATTTCCCAGAAAGCAGCTGAGCTGAGGTGGCTGTGGGACCGACCAGGGGCTGCAGAGATGGAAAATGAGCAGGAGGAAGCTGTGTGAGGAAATTTCTGCTTTATTGACATCTCCTGTGGGGAGAGTTTGGTGTCTTCATTCTCTGGGAGAGCCCTGCGAAGAGGATGGGGGAGATTTGGGGTGGAAGCAGGGAAGAGGAGCAGGGGGGAACCACTGCTTTCACAGGGCAGTGTTCCTGCTGAAGAGCTCTGTTGCAGCTCCTGTTGTACTGGAAAATGTGGCAATTTAAGGTAAAGTGCAGGAAAAGCAGCGGAGGAATCAGAACAAACTGATAAGAGAGCAATGAGATGGTGAATGATACTTCAGCCATGGGATTGGCAAGGAGAGGGAGCAGAGGCCTGAAATGTCTTCCCATTTCTCCAGTTTATTCTCTTTGGTCTTTCTTGTGGTGTGGGATCTGCCTTCCTCCTGTCTAAGGGATTTTGGGAAAGTGTCAGAGGGAGGTTGATGGAGGAGTGGTGATGCTCTACCCCAAAGGGACTGGGTGGCCCACTGAGAACACTGCTGCCCTGAGAAAGGAAAGAAAATCCTTTCTCACTGCCTGCAAAATGGGTTTTAATCCAACAAGGATCCTCTGTCTTTGGTCCTTTCTCCTCGGGCAGTAGGATGGGAAGGTGACTTTGCTGTGGCTCCAAAGCTGTGTCCTGCTGGCCCTGCCCAGGGCACTGCTTTGGCTGGCAGGGCCAGAGGTGGGACAGACATCAGGCTGCTGGTGCCACTTTTTCTGATGTAGGACATCAGCAGAACAGCAGGGTGGCCTGCTTGGCTCAGCAGAGGCAGCTCTAGGTGGGCTTCCTTCAAAATGTGCTGGGAAATGAGCTGTGGGCCTCGTGTCTCCTCCTTCCAGCACAGGGAATCATCCAGCTCTGGCATCATCCCCTCCTTTCAGAGGGCACAGAGCCTTCTCCAGGCCACAGAATCCCAGGGATTTTGGCATGGGGGAATCACTTAGATCATGGGATGCTGGAGCTGGGGAGTGGTACCACATGGGAATGGCATCCATGCAAAACCTGATATTTGAATAGCCCTTCCCTGGGCCCAGAAGCCATGGAGGGAGTGGTTTTCTCTCTGCTGTGTCTCACATGATCCTGTTCAGTCTGGCCCATGATTAGTGGTCTGACAGTCTGCTGTGCTGGCACTGGAGGACTGCTGCTCAGTGCCTGGAAGGGCTTTGGGGGCCAGCACTTGGGGCAATAAGGAGCCACATCTGATCTCTGTGGTCACCCTGAGGCTCTGCAGCTGTGGTTTTGTGTCCAGGAGAGAAATGAGGGGAGGTTTGCTTTGCCCACGCTGCTGTCACGAGACTGCTGGGACAGCAGAGAGGAGGGGGAATTGTACAGAAAACTGGTTATAAATCTGCTCCAGGTCAGGCTGCAGCTCTGCTCCCTGATTTTAAATGTTCTGTTTTTCCACTGCCCTCCCAGATGGGCACTCTCACCCTGCAGCTCCCACTGTTGAAGATTTTTTACAATAGATTCCTCGAAGGGAAAGAAGCAGAGGGAATTTTACATCTCCTGCCATTCCACAGCAGCAGAGCAGCCTCCCAGCCCTGGTGTCTGTGCTCTTGCCTCCCTTGTTCTCTCCCTGCCCCTTCCCAAGCTGCCATTGCCCAGGGGAGCATTTTTAGCATGTGCTGGGGTGGCACTGAGAGTCTGCCACATGTAAAGTGCCCAGCCTTTCCCAAGGATGGCTGTTCCAGGCTGGGAAATGGAGCTGGGAGGCTGGATGGACACCCTGGGGCTCTCAGCCTCTGGCACAACATCTGCCCAAAAGGCTGGACTGGCTAAGCAGGGCCTGGGCAGTCTCTGCTTATTTTCCTTTAGTCTTAGCTGCAGCAGGGTGGGGTGGTGGGTGGAAGAGGGGCTCTCTGGGTTTGCTGTGGCTCTCTCCAGCCTGTGCTGGGCACCCCTCGGGTGCCACTCGTGTCCCTGCACTCCCAGGAGTCCTGGCTGGGCTCCTTGCACGGTCTGGAGCTCCCATCAGCAGTGTGTGTGTTTGCTCCTCAGGCTCTGATCCAGCTGCCTCCCTACATCTCCCAGTGTGAGGAGGTGCTGCAGTTCTTCGAGACACGGCCCGACGACCTGACCCCCCCCAAAGAGTGAGTGGGGTGGGGGAAGACAAACTGGGATGGGGAGAGACAAACTGGGATGGGGAGAGACAAACTGGGATGGTGGGGACAAACTGGGATGGGGAGAGACATGAACTGGGATGGTGGTGAGACACAAACTGGGGTGTGATGAGAGACAAACTGGGATGGTGGGGACACAAACTGGGATGAGGAGATACAAACTAGGATGGTGGTGAGATACAAACTGGGATGGTGGTGAGACACAAACTGGGATATTCTGAGACACAAACTGGGATGGTGGTGAGATACAAACTGGGATGGTGGGGACACAAACTGGGATGTGATGAGACACAAACTGGGATGTGATGAGACACAAACTGGGATGGTGGTGAGATACAAACTGGGATGTGATGAGACACAAACTGGGATGGGGGTGAAATACAAATTGGGTTGGTGGGGACACAAACTGGGATGTGATGAGACACAAACTGGGGTGTGATGAGAGACAAACTGGGATGGTGGGGACACAAACTGGGATGAGGAGAGACTGGGATGGTGGGGACACAAACTGGGATGAGGAGATACAAACTAGGATGGTGGTGAGATACAAACTGGGATGGTGGTGAGACACAAACTGGGATATTCTGAGACACAAACTGGGATGGTGGTGAGATACAAACTGGGATGGTGGGGACACAAACTGGGATGTGATGAGACACAAACTGGGATGTGATGAGACACAAACTGGGATGGTGGTGAGATACAAACTGGGATGTGATGAGACACAAACTGGGATGGTGGTGAGATACAAACTGGGATGGTGGGGACACAAACTGGGATGTGATGGAGACACAAACTGGGTTGTGATGAGACACAAACTGGGATGTGATGAGACACAAACTGGGATGTGATGAGACACAAACTGCCTTGGACTTGCTGGTATCCAGGACTCTGGTGTTCATGAGCAATTCCCTTGTGAGTGACAGATCTGGGATTTGGAGACTTTGGTGGAGAGGCTCTGCAGCTCGGTGTGGACACCTTTCTCCAGTGGGGAAGTGGAAACACTCCTCTGGTACCCCATGAAGTGTTGGTCTCTTCCTGAGCCTCTTTCTACTTGCAAATACCGCTCTCAGGAGCATGATCAGCCTGAAGAGCCTCACTTCACACATTTGCACCAACCTCTGCCTCGCTGGAAGGGCACTTTCCCTCCCCATATCCACGAGCCCCATCCATAACCACGCTCCAGAGCCTCTCCATGCAAACCCAGCAAGGTTTACAGGGAATCTTGCATGCCTTACACAACTCAGTGTGGTTCTAAGTCTTGTGACTGTGAGCTGCTCTGGCCAGGAGCCACCCATCTCCTGCTGATCACGAGCAGCATAAATCTGAGCAGCCGCCTCCGTGTCCTGCTCTGCTGCTCTCCCTTTCCCTGCTGCATGTGACATGGCTCTGAGCAGTGGAGGAGGCCTGATTGATTGTGAGGGAAAGGCAATAAATTGATTTGACACCACTCTCTATTGGAAGGGTGTGGAGGTAGATAAAGGGATTTTGTTTTTGTCCCCTGAGCAGCAGCTGAGCCTGTCAGGTCTCCAGCTCAGTATGGTGCTTGTGTGGACTACATCTTCTCCCTGGCTTTTTGATTATTTTCATTCCCTCTCTTAATTCCCCCTTCCTCCATCCCTGCTTTCCTCCTTTGGCTCCTGTTTCTATTGGCTTGGCCTGTCATCATTTGTCCTACAGCTCGTGGTCACTGATGAGATTGGTCTGAGAGCCCCAGAGCCCATTAACTAATTGCTTGCTGTCGCTGATGCTCTCATCTGTCCTGCCCAGCTATTGCTCACCACTTAACCTGCCGCTCCATGGGTCATCCCTCAGGGGAGGTCATCCCTCAGGGAAGGTCATCCCTCAGGGAATGTCATCCCTCAGGGGAGGTCATCCCTCAGGGAAGGTCATCCCTCAGGGAATGTCATCCCTCAGGGAAGGTCATCTCTCAGGGAAGGCTCAGCTCAGGGGCAAGCAAGGGACACCAGGACAAGATGAGCTTGCAAGGACATCAGAGTTGGGGGGTATCATAGGGTGGAGCTGTTTTGGGATGTGGGGCACTGTCTGTGCAGGGATCTTGGAGCCTTGCATGAGGGGGAGGAGCTGCTCTGCAGTAGGAGTCAGGTCCTGGACCCACCTGCAGTGAGGGACCTTCAGCCACGGGGGATGGAAGGGCAGCTTCAGCCTCACACCCGCTCTCCTCACCTTTATTTTGTTTTTTAGGCTGAGACAGAAACGAGGCAGGGTGGGCACTGTGGCCAGAGCATTCAGGTGTGGGGGGAGACCTTTGGGTGCTGAGTGGGGCAGCCCTGTGAGCTGCTGTGCTTGCAGCTGGAGCTCCCAGCCCTCTGTCCTTGCAGCCATCAGTGCCAGTCCCCTGTCACCTCCCTGCTTTGGGTCTGAGAGACAGGGGACTGCCTGGAGCCCAATTCCAAACATGTTTTTGTGATGGGACAATCCACAGGGTCCTGGGTGCAGAATTCTGTGAGTTTGTGAGTTTTGACCACTGCAGGATGAGCAGGTGATGCTGAATCGAGTGGTGGTCGTGCTGCTTCCCTTTCTCCTCCTCTCCATGGGGAATGTGCTGCTTCCCTTTCTCCTCCTTTCCATGGGGAATGTGCTGCTTCCCTTTGTCCTCTCCATGGGGAATGTCCTGCTTCCCTTTCTCCTCCTCTCCATAGGGAATATGCTGCTTCCCTTTCTCCTCCTTTCCATGGGGAATATGCTGCTTCCCTTTCTCCTCCTTTCCATGGGGAATGTGCTGCTTCCCTTTCTCCTCCTCTCCCTGGGGAATGTGCTGCTTCCCTTTCTCCTCTCCATAGGGAATGTCCTGCTTCCCTTTCTCCTCCTCTCCATAGGGAATATGCTGCTTCCCTTTCTCCTCCTCTCTATGGGGAATGTGCTGCTTCCCTTTCTCCTCTCCATAGGGAATGTCCTGCTTCCCTTTCTCCTCCTCTCTATGGGGAATGTGCTGCTTCCCTTTCTGCTCCTCTCCAGGAGGAGATCCAAGCTTGCAGCACACAGAGGGACCCAGTGGGTGCCCCTTGTCCCTTTGCCTCCGGCAGCCAAACCCTACAGCATCTCAAGGACATCCCCGCTGTGTCCCCCATCCCATTCCGAATGCCAGAGGGGTATTTATTAGCTACAATTCAAGATGCTAATTAATCCAAGTCCTTGACTCTCTCCTCTGGAGAGGCTGGGAGCCCATTCCCAAGGCCTGGAGTGCTGCCAGCTCAGCACTAAGGAGATGGGAGCTGTGATAGACGGCTGGGCTGGATCAGACGTGATGGCGTGTCTGGGGTAGGGCTGGATGTCATCCTTCATCCAGCACACAAATACTCTGCTCTGGGGATTTGAAAGGGAGCCAGGCCATGAATGGAGTGGGGGAAAGGAAAAAAAAAAAAGGAAAAAATCAAAGGAGAAGATTTTTATGCTGGGTGGCTGAAAAGTGGGAATGAGGGAAGGGAAAAATGACTGATCAGCCACTCTCACAGGACCCTTCCTGCTCCCTGTCCCTTCCCTTGGCATCCCTGGCTGACACCTCTGCTCACCCCTGCCCACGAGGGTGGCAGCTGGTGGCGGTGAAGGGGACGTGCCTGTGAGTGCTGTTGGATCCACCCTGTGCTTGTTCTGTCTGGGGGCAGGTGAGGCTCCACCCAACTCACTGCACCCCAGGATGTCAAACCCTGCCAGGGGCCACAGCTGCCTGCAGCCCTTGGAGCTCTGCTTGTACTGCAATTCATGGAGCTCTGCTTGAACTGCAGTTCTTGGAGCTCTGCTTTAGCTACAGTCCTTGGAATCCTGGTTTAACTGCAGTTCATGGAATCCTGGTTTAACTGCAGTTCATGGAATCCTGGTTTAACTGCAGTTTGTGGAATCCTGGTTTAACTGCAGTTCTTGGAGCTCTGCTTTAGCTGCAGTCCTTGGAATCCTGGTTTAACTGCAGTTCATGGAATCCTGGTTTAACTGCAGTTCTTGGAGCTCTGGTTTAACTGTAAGTCATGGAATTCTGATTTAACTGCAGTTCTTGGAATTCTGCTTTAAGTGCAAGTCATGGAATTCTGGTTTAACTGCAGTTTGTGGAATTCTGCTTTAACTGCAAGTCATGGAATTCTGGTTTAACTGCAGTCCTTGGAATTCTGGTTTTAACTGCAGTTTGTGGAATTCTGGTTTAACTGCAGTTCTTGGAGCTCTGGTTTAACTGTAAGTCATGGAATTCTGATTTAACTGCAGTTCTTGGAGTTCTGGTTTAACTGTAAGTCATGGAATTCTGATTTAACTGCAGTTCTTGGAGCTCTGGTTTAACTGCAGTTCATGGAGCTCTGGTTTAACTGTAAGTCATGGAATTCTGATTTAACTGCAGTTCTTGGAGCTCTGGTTTAACTACAGTTCGTGGAATTCTGGTTTAACTGCAGTTTATGGAGCTCTGGTTTAACTGCAAAGGGTGAATTCAGTCCTTGGTTCTGGCAGTGTTTGGGAATGGAAAGAAGAGGTTGGACAGCCCAAGCATTTCTCTCCAGGCCCCTGTGGTGTTTTTTTCCCCAGAGCTGGAGCTCTCCCCAGGCCAGGGCTCTCCTGCTTTTCCTGCTCCCTTCAGCAGCCCTGTGCTGAACAGCACGAGCAGTCCTCAGCTCTTCCCAAGCTCTCCAAGCCCCAGCCTGTCCCAGGAAAAGGGTCAAACTCTGACTTTATTCCTCCTCCTTCCACCACTGCTCCCAGCTGGGCAGGATGTCACAGCCAGGAGGGGAGTTGAGACAGGAGTCTCCAGCACCTGGTGGGTGGAAGAGGGAAGTGAAGCTCTACCTCCATCCCCTCTTTCCTCTTCCCCAACTTTCCTGTGTCCTGGAGAGACCACATCAATCAGGAGAGCAGGGGGAGGTGGCAGGGTTTCTCCAGGCAGTGACAGCTGGTGGCTTTTGTGATGTGAATCCCTGTCCAGCCACCTCTGGACTGGAATTACCCCACTGCTTCCAACTCCTAGGGCTGCCCAGTGTGGGGCAGAATGAGGCTGAATCCAGAGGAATTTGTGAAGAGGGAAGGAGGAGAAGAGAAATAGTTATGGAAAAAGAAACCTCTGGAAAGTTAGCGATCTGGGGGATGTGGGATTTTTCTCCTCGGTGTTGGATGGAAGCCCTGCAGCTTCAAAGAACAGAAGTCATCAAATTCCTGCTCCCCACGTCTCTCAGCAGGTCTGACCAGCACAGGATGCTGGGCTGCTGAGGTGGGAGGTTGCTGTGGGCACCCCCTCAGCTCCCAGCCAGCCCTCTGCAGCTCAGAGCTGCTTTTAACCACAGCAGAGGTGCTGGAATAAGGCTGGGGAAGTCTGAGGGGCTGGGCACGGAGCCACTGCTGAGTCAAGGCATTCAGCTGCTCTCTCCTCCAGCTGAATTTCAGCTCTGGGACATGGGGGAGCCCAGGTTAACTCTGTAGAGAAGCAAGGTCCTAATAGTTATTAATAAATTATTAATATTAATGACTAACTGGTTATTAATCTTACCAAGCAGTTATTTATTCACTTCCCACACCTGGGGATGGGATGTGCCCCTGGCCACAAGAAACCTCTTCAATGAAAAGCATCTTTCACTGGGTTTTTTGGGGAACTGAGCAGCCCATCAAGTATAAAACACTTATAAAAGTGTTGCTTTGAACTTTGTCCCTGCTCTAGGATGCAGGGGCTGCAGGAAGCCACTCCAGGAGCTTTTGCTGGTGGACCAGAGACCCATGAGTTGGTGGATGTTGGTTTGGATAAGGATTCTTGCTGGCTTGTAGCTTTGGGGTCGTGTCCTGCTCTCCAGACAGATCACAGCTTGTACACAAAGTTGTTTGTTTTGCATTTCTGCTGATCCCCACGTGCACATTCACCAGGAGCTCAGGCTGGATCCCAGCTCCAAAACAGCCTCCTCCTTCCCTTTCTGCTGAGAGCTGGCTGTGCTGGATGAGAGCAGACAGAAATACCAAATTTCTGCGGAGCCCTGCTTTGTGCCAGCTCCCTGGACAGAGCTCTGGCTTTTCTGAGCTACCAGGGCAGGTTCTGAGCCTGAGGGCTCAGCTTGGCCAGCTCTGCAGTGGCCCTGGAGTGTGGGGACAGGAGCTCCTTTCAGTGCTGCTGGAGCATTTCTAAACATCACTTCTCCCAAACAAGGGCTCTCTTGTACCCCCTTCCTCGCCTCCATAAATCTTGCAAACATCTCTGAGCTTGCTGAATGCTTAGGAGATGAAGCCCCTCCTGACAGCTATTTTGGTGGCATTACTGTATTGCAGCAGGACTTTTTTTTACAAGAGAGGGTTTATTTTTTTTTTTTATATGAGGGAGATGTTTTCTTGGAATGCTGACCTCAGATCCGTCCTGTTTGATGTGGCTCCTGCGTGGGTTTGCAGCAGCTGCAGTTGCTTTCCTTGTGTTGTGTTTCCAGTCCTTCACCTATTCCACCAGCTGGCTGTGGCAGCAGGGCCAGGGCTGAGGTCCCCAAAGCCACATTTGGGGGCACTTTTCTCCTGTGAGTCCCACTGCAAGGTGGGTTTTTCTGTGTGACAGCCTCAGGGCCACCAGCTCTGGGACCTGCCTGGCCCAAATGTACCTTAGGAAAAGGTTTATAAACTCAAGCCAGCTTGTAACAACTCTTCTTTTGACCTGGCTTTATAATTAATGACTTTTAATGAACATTTCTTGCCTGAATTATGACCCTATAAGTCCATGAAGAATTTCAGTGTCCCCAGCATCCTGCAGTGAGTAGTTTAACAGTTGTCTTACAGGTTGTGGAAAAGCAGCCTCTTTGTATTTGTTTTTAATTTCTTTTTCAAGTCTGCTCACTTTGCTCAACCTCTGTGCTCCCCATCTCACTCCTTCCCACCCCTGGATCCTCAGGGATGCTGCCTAGAGAAGATGCTTGAGAAACCTGACTCTTTTCCTGAAAAAAATGTGGCATTGAATGTGCTAAGAGTTCTCCATGTGTCAAAGTTTCCTTTCAGGGGATTATGAGGTTCTTGAAGGACACTGAGCTGAGCCCACTGAGGCTGTGGTGTTGGCTCAGAGCTTTAAGTGATGCTCCAGTCACACAGCAAGCCTTGCCTTCAGCATTCTGGGAAGCAGCTGGAGAAGCATTCCTGGCTTTTTCCAGCTCTGTGGGGCTGGTTGGTGTCCCCCTGTCACAGCTGGGCTTTGTAACTGTGCCGTGGCTGCTGGGGGGCTGCAGCTAAATGAGATTTACAGTGGAAGGCAGAGTGGTTTTTCCTTCCCTTCTGCTGGAGCTTCCAGGGAGCACATGAGCTCTGCTCTGCCTTTCTCTGCTCTTCAGGGATCCGAGGAGGAGGAGGAGATGCTGCCAGGAGTTGATTGCTGTTTCCTGTCTTGTCTGAGCTCCTGTCCCCTCTGAGGTGCTTGGGCCAGGGCTGCTGCTCTTCAGACCTGCAGCTCTTTGTGTCCCTGCCAGGAACATCCCAGCAGCAAAGTGGAATTGCAGCTCCTCCCTTGCCCCCTCACTCAGAGGGAGCAGCCAGGGAAGGGAAGCAGGGGATGAGTTACAGTGATGGGTTTAGCAGAAGGCAGGGCAGAAACTCCAGTTATTCCCATCAGCACCAGGGTGCCATTCCCACCTGCTGATCTCCAGCCTGCTCCTCTGGCCTTGCTTTGCCTCCCTTTCCTTGTGGTACCTCTGAACTGGGGGAATTTGAATGGGGACTGTTAATTAACTCTGATTTAGCTCTGCAACACTGCCTCTGTTGAGAAGTCTTTGGGATGCTCTGTCCCAGATTCTCCTGTTGGTCTCTGCACCTGGGACGTGCTGTTCAGGTCTCTGCACAGTCTGTGGTCTCTGAACTCAACAGGCTCCAGTTTCTGTAACAATGTCCTGTTTGTTTCCACTCCATCTTGGCTGTATTTTATTTCATTTTATTGCATGGATGAGTGCCCAAGGTGGTACCAAGCGCCTCGGTGGAAGTTGCAAGGCCAGGCCAGCACCCAAGCTCACCCTGGGAAGGGCAAAACATTAAATTAGGAAATGAAAGGAGGGGGGCAGGGGCTGTTTGCAGGTGGGAGATGCCCATGGAGACAATGGCTGGTTGAGGGAGGTCAGTGGCCCCACCAGAGCCAGCACTGTGTGCACTCCTGGGTGGGTTTGTCACTTGGCCAACACCCCAACTGTCTCCTTGCTCTGCTGACACTCTTCCTTCTCTTTTTCAGGGAGCCCATTGGAAAGAAGAGGTCTGGTAAGGACTCCTTTCCTCTCTGCTCCTTACACCAACTCCTCCTCCCACTCCCAGGCCAGCTCTCCTGCTGTGGGGCAAGGTCCCAGCCCCATGGCAACCCAGACCCCCATCCCATATCCCCTAAGCCTCTGTGGTGCTCCCCAGGGTGGGTCAGATGCCCACAGCTCTCAGCACTGCCCTGGAGGGTGCTGTAAGCACTGCTGGACCCCCCAGGCCATCCCCTCCCTGCCTCATGCCTTGTCTCCCATCCTTTTGTTCCTCATCAGGGATTATCCAGAGAACGGCCTCTTTCCTGCAGAGAGGTACTAACAGCTGCTCCTGCCCTTGCTCTGCTCTGCTTTTCTTGGGGGACACCTGCTCAGCTGGGGGGCAAGAAGCTTGTCACCTTTTCCAGAAGCTGTCACATCCCCTGTGGCTTTCTGTGGTGGCTGGTGGACACGTGGTGGTGGCACAGGGGCTGGGGCTTGGCTCTTGGTGCAGCTCCACGGGCAGGGGACGTGCCCCAGGTGCTGCTGAAGGTCTGCCGGGGTGGGGATGAAATATTTCAGGAGTGCAGAGGAATGTCTGAGCTGCTTAGGGGGCAGTGTGGGGCTGAAAGTCTCCTGGTGCAGCAGGATGTTCTCCTTCACCATGGCACCAGCTGGGAGCCTTGGGAAGGTGGTTGGGTCTGGGATGCTCTGCCCTTGCTCCTCAAGAGAGGGGGACATCTCTGAAAGATCCCCTTGTTAGTGTGGTTTAGGGTTATTTGAGCTTCCCAAAAAGAGCAGGAGAGAGGAGTGGAAGAGCCTTTGATCCGTGGGTTAAGGAGGCATCTTTCAGCTCCTGGAGCTGCAGAAGGTACAGAAACATGTGAGGCTCTTTGGGAAGGAAGGCCTGAGCTTTGGCTGCATGGAGATCCTGCTGAAATCAGTGGTGGAAAGGATTTTGGCCAGAGAACTGGCACTGCCATCATCTGTGGGAGCAAACTCACTTGTGGGTGAGCGGGCTCCTCTTGCAGGAGGGAGGAGAGGCACAGGAGGGATTCAAAGACTCCACTTCCTTTTCCAGTGGAGCTGCAGGTCATCCCTGCTCAGGAGCTGATGGTGTCCCAGTGGACACTGAGGCTCGTGGTAGGATGCAGGTGGGAAGCTCTGGTGTTGGTGGTGGCTCCTGATTTTCATCTGTTCTCATGGGCTGAGTGCTCTCGTGTGGGGCTCACAGGGTTTTAACCTGTTAAAACCTTTGACAGCATTTTCTGCTCAGTCTCTGACTGCTCTCTGTCCAAGCAGGACCTTGGGATGGGCATTTTAAACTCTCATGAGCCATTTGCCAGCACAGCCTGGCTCTGTTCTGAAGTGCTGGGGACAAGAGAAGGGGAGGCCTCTATAGGGTTGAGAAGAAGAGGAAGAAAATTTCTGCTGGATAACTCAGTTCAGTGAGGGCAAAATTCAATTTAAGGACGCTGCCTGTTAGAGGAGCAGGAGTTCTCCACTGAGAAGGAAGAGTTTGGATAAAATCCAAGGCAGAGCCTGCTCTGGCAGGGCAGGATGTGCTGTTCTTTCCCACCAGGGAAAGGTGTTTGCTCTCAGTAACCTTACACAGGGTCGATGCCTCGTGCCAGACGTGTTCAGAGATTCACCTCACTGTCTTGCATTTCCTGGCAGCAGAAAAAGAACTTGGTTCAGCTGCTGTCAGCCCAACTCCTTCTATACCTTGAGGAAATCCCTGGTGGTTCATTGGGTCCTCAAGCCAGGCCTGCTTTGAGGTAGCAAATGTGCAGCAAGGCACAAAAAATACTCCTTCAATCCAGGAAGTCCCTGAGGAGGGGTCATCCAACAGCTGCTAACAAACAAAAATCACGAGGATTGTCCAAAAAGCAATTTCCCAAGTGCTAGAGAGGGGGTGAACTGCTCTTGAGTGGTGTTGGAAAGAGCTCTGAGGTCCTGGCAGTGCAAGCCGGGTTTGGAAATGGGATTTGAGCAAACACTGGGATGCAGAGTGGGTTAAAGTGCTGCTCCTGTGGTGACCACGAGACTCAGATGACATTTGAGGGCCTCGAGGAGGGCCTGGTGTGTGTGAGCACTAGAAATAAAATTTGCTTTCTTTGCTTAGCTTTTTTCCCCAGCATTTGTAATCCCACCTGGCTGAGCCTGAGGCGTGGGCTCTGCACAGCTTGCAGGGGGTGGATTATCCCCAGACTTTGGGGCTCTGCCTTGGCCACTGATTTAGGTTGGTCTAAAAGCAGTCATCCCATCAGTCCCCTGACTGTTGGAGCGTTTCTGCTCTCCCTGCCTCTCACAGTTGCACAGAAAGCACAGATGGAGAGCCACGGCTTGGTGCAGGCGAGCCTGGAACTGCCTCCAGAGTTTATATTTGGGTGGAGCTGCCCAAGGAGGCTGGCAGAGACCTCAAATGCCCCTTTGCCAGTTTGGTTTGAGCTGCTTTCATGTGTGCCCACGTCCCTTTTGCTGTGCTGAGGAATGTCCCTGCAGTGGCAGGGAGACCCCAGACTGCAGTGTTTGCTCTGAGGAGAGGAGTGAAAACACAGCAGCCATAGGGGAGCTGTCTGAAACCCCACTGGTGGATGGTATTTCCATGTGATTGTTTTCCACATTCTGGAAGAATCCCTGGAGAGATGAGAGGGTTTGCAAAGAATTCAGCAGAGCCTTCAGTGCCCATTTCATGTGAGAGCAGGAGGAAGGTCCATCCCCTTGCAGTACTGATCATCCCAAACCCCTCAGCTCTGGGGGAAGAGGGGCTGTCCTGAGAGCTCTGGATCTGATCCACACAGGCAGAGCAGGAAGGGACTTTATCCAAAGAGTGACATTTTTGGGAGATGCATTAGGCCAAGGCTGGAGTGTACAACAGGCTTCAAACCCAAATCCCTGTGCCCCTGATTCAGTGCTGAGCTCTTTGTTTCCCTCTGGGAGCACCAATGTCCAAGTTCTGTCAGAAGCTACTCACTTTGGGCACTTGCAAAGCGAAAGGAGAAAGGAGAGAAAGGAGAAAGGAGAAAGGAAAGGAAAGGAAAGGAAAGGATCACAAGCAACCCCATATCTGTGAGATTTCCTGCTGGGTTTGTACATCTCAACCCTTGGGTCATGGCCAAGTTTCTGGCCAAACAAAACCTGCAAGGATTTTTGGGCTGGCTGAGGGTGAGGTCACTGCTCTGAGCAGCCCTGGGGTCGGCTCTGGGATGTGCTGGGTGCCTCTCCTGCATCCAGGGCGAGCATCACTTCTGCAAGGCCAGCCCAAGGCCTCAGTGGTCCCTTGACTCGATGGATTCCCCTTCTCTAGGCCACATTTGTGTCACTGTCCCAGCTGAGGATGCACAGTCTGTGCTCCTGCCTGAGCTGCCTGCAAACCTCTCCTGGGGGACAAATTCCTCCTCCCCTCCCCAGCTCAGAGCTTTGGTGCTGTCTCCCACCTCCCTGGGCAGCTTTACACTGGTGCTATTTTGAGGAGCCAGGTCTGGCTGTGCTCAGGATGCTCTGCTCACTCCAGGGTGTGTTTTTGTGGTTGAGGATGATTAGGCCAGGTGAAATGCTCCCAAAATTAACGCCCACCTCTTCCTCCAAGCTCGGTTTACCACTTCTCTTGCTGGTTTAATGGGTACATTGCAGAATCCAGAATTGGCTGCTGAAACTCCAAATAGCCTCAGAGGCACGGGTGTAATTACAGGAGGGAGGCAGAAAGGGGAGTACTTATCTCTTCCTGCAGTTGTTATTCTTCTCTCAGGGGCTGGGTAGATCCTCAGATCCCTTTAAGCACAAACCTTTAATTGAGCTGCTAGAAGAAATAGTCCCAGCATCCACCATTCACTTTGGAGGGCTATTTTTAACTCTGTCTGCTGCCCCACCTTTGGGTTTTGGTGTGGAGGAAGCTTTCCTGAGCAGGAGCAGATCCTCTGCACTTGGCCAGCTCACCTGGAGCTCTGCAGAGTGCTGTTTATGGACACAGCCAATTTCCTTCTTTTCCTTGAAATTACACTGCCCTGCAGACACGTGGTTCATTGAAATCTTGGTTGTGGTCTGGCATTCTCAGAAGCAGCTGGGAGAGGTTGTGACCTTGTGGACAGGAGAACTTCTCCAGGAGGCAGCAGAACATCCTGGGAGTCCTGAGGACCTGCTAGATTTTGTCCTTCAGGATGAGGATGGCACCTTAGCACACATCTTTCCTCTCTACCCTTCCTCTTATCTCTCAATTTGTCTTTACAAACTCTACTTTTCAACAACCTGGAACATTTGAAACATCCCCTCCTGACTTTTCCTGGTCTCCGCACCAGGTGTGGCAAGTAAATACAGAGAATAAAGTAGACAATGAGAGTTCATATTAGCCCAGTAATCCTTGTAGATGGCTCCTGATAGCCAAGGCCTCCCATCCTTTTCTTCCTGTTGGGAAGTCCAGAGCTCTGGGGCATTAGAGATCAATTCAAAAGATCAATTAAAAAATACTCCAATGACCTCAAGTAATCCCTGTGACCTCAAGTAACCCTGATCAGTGCCTCAAATGACCTCAAGTAACCCCTGGATCAATTAAAAAATACTCCAGTGACCTCTAGTAATTCCAAATGAACTAAAACAATGCCTCTCAGGGATTGCAGTGACCTCAAGGAACCCCAAATGACCTCAAGTAATCCCAAATTACCCCAAGTTACCCATACCAGGGCCTCCCATGACCTCACACACACATTCACCAATAGTGGTTGTATAAAATGCACCTGCTCATCTTTCCCCCTTAGCAAAATGAGATTTGAATAATTGCTCCCCCTTTGGCATAAAATTCAGCTCAGACAGAGAAGTTCCTGTGTCTGCTAGGAAACACAATTCTGGGTCCAACAGGGGCTCCAGGTACAGCAGCAGATCCTGAGACCCTTAACAATCCCTTTCTAAAGTTCTTTTTCACAAGTGGCACATTCATTCCTTCCCTGTCACTGTCCTGGTGGCCTCCCCCTTCTCTTTGCTCCTGGGGCTCGCTGCACTTCATCCCATCAGGGACTGTAAAAACTGTGCCATGATCCTTGCCTGTACCTTTATCTTATCCCAGTGCAGGGGAGTCCTGGACAAGGTTTTTTTGAGACTTTTGTGCTTCTTGGAGGTTTTTGGAGGCAAAGAGGGAGGTGCAGTGGTGCTCTGGGTACCTGAGTGCCCCATGCCTGGTTCATGTGGGATGTAACCAGGGAATGCCCAGCTGGACACTGGGCACTGGCAGTGTCCTGCCAAGCCCTGGTGCTCCATGGGCTCCCTGGCATGTAGGGAAAGGGGAGCTGTGCTCTGTGTGGGGGACACTCAGTTTGTGGGGTGGTGGCAGATGAAAGTGGGGAGCTCTGCCGCAGCAGGCAGTGCCAGGCCAGGGGGATCCACATCCAGAGCTCTGCCCTAAAGGAAAACGTGCTGCAAAGCACAAACTGGGCACCAGGCTGGCCCCGCTCCCCTGCGGTGACAGCAGGGCTGGCAGTGCTCCCTCCCGTGTGTCCCGGTGTGTGTGGCATGTCCCGGTGTCCCGGTGATCCTACAGTGCTCCTGGTGTCCCAGTGATCCTACAATGCTCCTGGTGTCCCGGTGATCCTACAGTGCTCCTGGTGTCCCAGTGATCCTACAATGCTCCTGGTGTCCCGGTGATCCTACAGTGCTCCTGGTGTCCCGGTGATCCTACAATGCTCCTGGTGTCCCCGTGATCCTACAGTGCTCCTGGTGTCCCGGTGATCCCGTTATCCCGCAGTTCTCCCAGTCTCCCAGTGACTGGGACACTGCAGATTCCCTCCAGCAGTTCTGTTGTCCCTCCAGCAGTGCTGTTGTCCCGCAGTTCTCCCAGTGTCCCGGTTATCCCACGGTTATCCCGGTGTCCCGGTTATCCCATGGTTCTCCCGGTGTCCCGGTTATCCCACGGTTATCCCGGTGTCCCGGTTATCCCATGGTTATCCCGGTGTGCCGGTTATCCCATGGTTATCTCGGTGTCCCAGTTATCCCATGGTTCTCCCAGTGTCCCGGTTATCCCATGGTTCTCCCGGTGTCCCGGTTATCCCATGGTTATCTCGGTGTGCCAGTTATCCACGGTTATTTCGGTGTCCCGGTTATCCCACAGTTCTCCTGGTGTCCCGGTTATCCCACAGTTCTCCCGGTGTCCCCATTATCCCATGGTTATCCCGGTGTCCCGGTTATCCCATGGTTATCCCGGTGTCCCGGTTGTCCCATGGTTATCCCGGTGTGCCGGTTATCCCATGGTTATTTCGGTGTCCCGGTTGTCCCGCAGTTCTCCCGGTGTCCCGCTTATCCCGCAGTTCTCCCGGTGTCCCGGTTATCCCACTGTTATCCCGGCTTATCCCGCAGTGCCACCTGCCGCCGGTCCAGCTCCGTTCCCCGGCAGCTCCCGGCTCTCCTCTTGCTGGCCAGAGGAGCGCTTTGTTCCCGCTGGGTTCTGCCCCCTCTGCCCCTCCTCGGGGTATTTTTGCCCTTTCTTTGCCAGGAGAGCGGGATGTGCAGCTGGGCAGGGAGCAGAGCAGACAGAGGGGCTGAGCACAGCGGGGCTGGGAGGACAGGGGATGCTGCCCTGTCCACAAACACCTCCAGGGGATGCTGCCCTGTCCACAAAGACCTGTCCCACAAACACCTCCAGGGGATCCTGCCCTGTCCTACAAACACCTCCAGGGGATCCTGCCCTGTCCACAAACACCTCCAGGGGATCCTGCCCTGTCCACAAATACCTCCAGGGGATGCTGCCCTGTCCACAAACACCTCCAGGGGATCCTGCCCTGTCCTACAAACACCTCCAGGGGATGCTGCCCTGTCCCACAGACACCTCCAGGGGATCCTGCCCTGTCCCACAAACACCTCCAGGGGATGCTGCCCTGTCCACAAAGACCTCCAGGGGATCCTGCCCTGTCCCACAAACACCTCCAGGGGATGCTGCCCTGTCCCACAAACACCTCCAAGGGATGCTGCCCTGTCCTACAAACCCCTCCCAGTGGGGCTCTGGGGCTCCTCAGCCCAGCAGAACCCGCTGCAGGCTCTGTGGTTTGGGGCAGCCGATGTGCTCAGGAGAGTCCCCAAAACCCCAGGCAGGTCCAGGCTGCTGTGAGCTCCTGTGCTGGTGGTGGCTGGTGGAGGTTGCTTGGATGGCTCTGGTGGGCAGCAGCAGGTCTCACCTGGCTGTCCCCACCTCACCTGGCTGCTGGTTTGATCTCTGTCCCCCTCACTCTGCCCAAACCTCTGGCTCACCCCTCTCACGCTGGGGTCCCCGGGGTGTCCTGGAGCTGCTGGGTGGCGGTGGCCATGCCCTGGGGACAGAGCTGACCTGGCACACGGGTCGGTTTTGTCCCCCTCCCTGTGCAGGAGCTGACTGTGCCTCGGCTGAGCCCCTGGTGCTGGAGCAGTATGTCGTGGTGGCCGACTACCAGAAGCAGGAGAGCTCGGAGATCAGCCTGTGCGTGGGCCAGGTGGTGGATATCATTGAGAAGAACGAATCAGGTACAGGGAGCTGGGCTCTGCACAGGCTTCTGGGGCTGCACAGGAGCAGTCCTGGGCTCTCAGTGTTCTCCTTAAGCAGAAGAGCCCCCAGGCATGCCACGGGCATGGTGAGCTGAGGTGGGATGTGCAGGAGGCAGCTCTGGTCTGTGAGTGTGGACGAGGCTGCTGGGCTCGCTCAGGGCTGATTTCCCCCGTGCCGAGCGCCCGGCGCCGTCCCCCTTGGTCAGTCTCTACTTGGTGCTTCTTGGTGCTGGAAAACTTGGCTGACGTGTCCTGAGGACAAAAGCCATCCCTGGGCTTGGCAGGCTGGGTTTAGTGAGTGGCAGAAGGGGACACTCTCGTGGTGGCCATGAAAGCCCCCTTGGTGCAGTCACAATTCCTGTGGGCAGCAGCCGAGCTCTTCGCTTGCTTCAAAACTTAAACTCGCTCTTAACCTCTGCAAAGGGACTGAGCCATGTCGTGGACCCAGCTTGTGGAGAATTTATTGCCTGAAGCTTACAGAAGTTGCTTGTTGGGGGGAGTTAAATGAGAATAGATTTTAACAGCTCTGGAGAGCTGGTTGCCAGAGGATCAGTTGCACCAGCAGCTCTGTTTGAGAACGAGGGAAATAAAAGCAACCCTGAAGCAAATGAAACGATTAGCACAGCCAGCTCAAAAGCTGTGGAAAATCATTTATTTATCAAAGGTCAGCCTGCTTTTCCCTCCCATGCAGGTAGCTGATTCCCTCCCTGACAATCTAGTTGTCTTTCTAAATGACTCTCTGGGGGGGTTCTGAGGGTAGTACTCAGTCTTTATTTTTGCCCCCTAAAGACACAAATTGTGCTTTTAATAACGAGCAGCGAGCGTTGGTTTTGATTGGACACACAGGGGGCCCAGAATTGCTTGTGGCCTCTCTGGAGCTGGCTGGGCTTCCACTGGGAGAGCTGATGTTTTAAATCCTGCATTTGCTCGTGGCTTTTCAGTTCTGCTGTTTCCGCAAATGTAGAGAAGGCGAGCGCAGCAGGACTCAGCTATCGATTCACACACAGGGTGTGCATCTCTGCTAATTAGCTCAGGCTTGCTGACCCACACTGAGGGAAAATGAACCATGAAGGGGCAGAAAAAACCAAAAGCAAATGCAGTGGCTGGAGCCATTCAGCTCTCAGAGCCTCTCCTGGTTTTCCTGGGGAGGGAACTGTACTTTTAGATGTCACTCAGCTGCAGTTCTCCTGTGCTTGGCTCTGTTGCTTTGGGGTCACCCCAGCTTCCCGTGGAGATGCAAGAAAGGGGTCACAGCCCCCCAGGCACATGGTTTGGAGGGAGGAAGGGAGTTTTTGGCTGTTGTGAGCCCTTGGCTGAGCCTCCTGCTGTTTTCTCCTCAGGCTGGTGGTTTGTGAGCACTCTGGAGGAGCAAGGCTGGGTGCCAGCCACCTGCCTGGAGGCCCAGGATGGAGTCCAGGATGAGTTCTCAATGCAGCCTGATGAAGGTAAGAAGCTGCTGGAGGCATCTGCCCCAGCTTCCTCTACTGGAGGCACTGCATCACCCTCCCTGAGTGGGGCAGGGCACGAGCTTGGGGGAGACAAAACCCAGGAGCAAAACCTGGGAAAAGGGACAAAACCCCAGGAATTGTCCTGCCTGCACGGTGCTGTAGCAGGACTGGGGCAGCTGGCCACTGGTGGTGTATCCACTGGCCTTTCTGCTCCTCCACAGAGGAATTCCTCCCACGAATGCTCACCCCAGTGCCTCCTTTCAGCCCAGGGAGCTGTTTTACCTGCCCTGGAGGAGGAGCAAAGCCCAGGTCCTTGGACAATGCATGTGCAGAACAAAGAGCACACAGTGTGGGGAAGGCAAGGTTCCAGCCTGTCCTTGGAGCAAATCCCAGGTGCCCCTGGATAACACATCCTTCCCAGTGCCTCTGTGTGCCCAAGGCAGTGCAGTAGCTGCCTCAGCCCCTGCTCTGGGCAGCTGGAGATGGAGGGGGGCTCAGCCTGGGGAGGGCTCCAGGTGAGCAGAGTCTCTGTACCACTCTCTGTGTCAGCCCTGTCTCCTCCTGGACCTGAAGTGCCACCTCCTTACGTCCTCTCTTGTCCTTCTCCTGCTTCCCCACCGTGCTGTTCCCAGTGCCATGGAGATACTGGTCCCTGCCCAGGCACCTTGGCCGCCGCCGGACTCTTGGGGACTTGTACACCACTGGATGGGGTCAAGGTGGACCACACAGAGACTTTCTTGGCTGTCCCTGTGTTCTGCTTGGAGCTTTGTGTGCATGTTGGTTTGCTGTGCATGTGTCAGCCCTCAGAGCGTGCCACCCCTGCTCCTCAGCCTTTCCTCCTGTGCACATCCCTCTCCTCTTTCAGCTCTTCCTTCTCACATCTTGTTTTAGGCTCAGAAACTGCAGATCCTGCTTTTCCCCAGTACACTTGTGCAGAATTCTTGCAGCTGCTGCCTTAATTCCTGCAGTAACCTGGGTTGGTGCCTCAAGGTGGGGCCAGGAGGAGAAGGTCTTGCTGGATGTGTCAGGACATTCTCTGCTTGGTCTCCTCTGCGTGAGGGGCGTGGGAAATCAGACCCTTCCAGAGCTGTGCCACTCCCAGAAGACAAATCCAGGAAACCTGCATGGTGGGGATGTAGGGATGTCCAGAGGGGTGGATTTTGGAGGCAGATTTTTCCCCAAATGGCCTTCACCTTGTTGGAAAGGCACTGCTTAAGCACGGGCAGTTATTTCCCTGTGTTTCTTCCAGAGAGGAAGCTGAGGGAGAGGGGAGGATGGATGGACCCATTTGTCTGACATGGCTGCATGGCTTTTAGGATGTTTCTCCTTCTTCCTGAAGGGAAGAACATCCATATTCCTGCTTAACATCCCTTGTTCTGGTGGACAGGACATCAGGTTCTTCTCCAGGCTCCCCACATGGCTTTGACCAATGTCCTGGGGGTTAAATGGTGACGTTCCTGCAGATCTGCTGCTCTGGAGCAGTTTGAGGGCACCTCTGTGTGCATGGGGCTACCCCCTCATGCCTGTGGGATTTCTCTCCCCTTACAGAGGATAGTTCCTCTTTAAAGACTCTGACAATGAAATCTGAGCTGAAATGGATGCATGGAAGAGCTCCTGTGATGAGTTGTGAAAAGTCTTTAGTCCTAAGGGAGAGGAGAAACTGTTTTAGAGAACTTCTTGGGCCAGAACAGCTCACCAAAGTTTACATTTCCAAACACATTTCACTGCCATTTCCCTTTGAATGGTTGTGTATCTCTGTATGTTTGCACCTGAATTACAAGAATTATCATTTGTATAAAGCACTTCATAGCCATGTGTCAGCTGAGGCCAGGTTTCCATCAAACAGCTCCTCAGTGAAGCTGCTCTCTCTTTCCAACAGAGGAGAAGTACACGGTGATTTACCCCTACACTGCAAGAGACCAGGATGAGATGAACCTGGACAAAGGGGCCGTGGTGGTGGTGATCCAGAAGAACCTGGAGGGCTGGTGGAAAATCAGGTACTGTCCCAGGCACTGCAGCTGGGGCTGTGGGGTGCCAGTCCCAAGGCAAGTCTGTGAGCTGGGGAGGGCAGAGTTCCAGAACTCATTTCTCTCCCTTCTGACAGATTTGATGTTCAAGCACAGCTTTGGCTGAACATCTTTGAACTGCCCAGATTTCCTGTGCTGGGAGGTGCCTTTGTCCTCCTGCAGTGCCAAGGTGTGAGAGCTTTAGTGGGGTGTCACATCGTGCTGATGGGAAAACCCAGGAAAGTGCCAGGGCAGGCTGCATCCCCTGGCTCTGTTGGAGACTCCTGCAGGGAATGGCCAGGTCTGGGCCAGCTCTGCTGTGTGCAGGGTGTGCTGAGCCAAAGGCTCCAGCCCATCCCCAGCTGAGGCTTGTTTTCTGCTGGAAGCTCATTTTCTCTTCTCTGTGGTCGAGCAAACGGCTGGGCTTGCTCGGGGTGGGAGCACATGCTGCAATTTTCATAACCTCACACTGAACCTGTGCTCCTGGCAGCAGCACAGCCCCAGAAACACATCCACTGATGTTTGAGGCACAGGAGAGCTGCCACAGGAGCTCCAAAGGCAATTACAGGCTCAGTAGTTGGTGCCATCTGAACGAGGTGGCTGCAGCCCAGCCAGCAGGGAGGGTCTGGCATGGCAGGGGCACATGGATGTGGTTTTTCAATCAGGTCATGGAGCTGGTTTCTCTCCTAAACAGATTTAGAGCAGGGAAAGGATCCAGGCTGCCAGCAGGGAGAGGGCTTGTGCTCTCTCCAAAGACCAGGTACATCAATCCCAGCAGCAGCCCTCTTGTTTTTCCCTCTGCTTTCCCTGCCAGAGCTCTTCACTCCTGAACTGGTGCCATTGCTGAGGTGAAAACTGGGCTTCACAGCATTCCCAGCCCTTGGCCCTGGCTGGGGCCAGCTTGTGTGGGAGCATTAGCCATGAGGGAGCTCTGCTGGTGCCATGGAGAACCTGGCGAGCTCCTGTTACCCAGAGCTGGCAGTGCCTTCAGCCAAGGTGTGTGCTGAGCTCTGGGCTCAGGTCCCTGGCGTGTCCCAGGGGCTCTGTGCAGTGACCCTGCTGTCCTTGCCCCCACAGGTACCAGGGCCAGGAGGGCTGGGCCCCTGCCTCCTACCTCAGGAAGGGCAATGGAGATGTGTTCCCACCAAAGCTGGGCTCGGGCTCCTCGGCTCACTCCAGTGCCCTGGATCTGGATGGCATCTCCAGGCAGCAGCTGCTGGCCAGCAGGGACAAGGATGGGCTGGGGGGACAGAGGGACAGCAGGCTCGAGAGCCGGCCCCTGCCCAGCGCCGACATCCGCCGCAGTGAGTGCTGGGCAGGGTGGGTGGGCTCAAACACGGCCTTGGGTGGGCTCAAACACGGCCTTGGGTGGGTTCAGACACGGCCTTGGGTGGGCTCCAAACACTGCTTCAGGTGGGCTCAAACACGGCCTTGGGTGGGCTCAAACATGGCCATGAGTGGGCTCCAAACACGGCCTTGAGTGGGCTCCAAACACGGCCTTGGGTGGGCTCAAATATGGCCTCAGTTGGGCTCCAAACACGGCCTTGGGTGGGCTCCAAACATGGCCTTGGGTGGGCTCAAACATGGCCTCAAGTGGGCTCAAACACAGCCTCAGGTGGGCTCCAAACACAGCCTCAGGTGGGCTCCAAACAGCCTCAGGTGGGCTCCAAACACAGCCTCAAGTGGGCTCAAACAAGGCCTCAGGTGGGCTCCAAACACAGCCTCAGGTGGGCTCCACACATCCTCAGGTGGGCTCCAAACACAGCCTCAGGTGGGCTCCAAACACAGCCTCAGGTGGGCTCCAAACAGCCTCAGGTGGGCTCCAAACACAGCCTCAAGTGGGCTCAAACAAGGCCTCAGGTGGGCTCCAAACACAGCCTCAGGTGGGCTCCAAACAGCCTCAGGTGGGCTCCAAACACAGCCTCAGGTGGGCTCCAAACACAGCCTCAGATGAGCTCCAAACACATCCTCAGGTGGGCTCCAAACACAGCCTCAGGTGGGCTCCAAACACAGCCTCAGATGAGCTCCAAACACATCCTCGGGTGGGCTCCAAACACAGCCTCGGGTGGGCTCCAAACACAGTCTTCCCCACAGATCTTGAGCAGAATAAGAGGCTGTGAGCTGACAGAGACTGGCAGGGCCTGTGGGTTCTGCAGTGGGGTCAGGAGGGCCATGGCACACGCGGGGGGCACAGGGACAGCGCTGCCCAGGGACCTGCTGAGGGTCAGCACATGGGATGGGGATGCCCTCCCAGGCTCCAGGGTCAGCTGGAGATGTTCTCCTCTCAGAAACTGGGGCACCTAGAGGGAGCCTGCCAGAAAGATTGAGAGGATGTTTTACAGGACAAAGGGAATGGCTTCCCACTGACAGAGAGTGAGGTTAGATGGGATATTGGGAAGAAATTCTTCCCTGTCAGGGTGGGGAGGGCCTGGCACAGGGTGCCCAGAGCAGCTGTGGCTGCCCCTGGATCCCTGGCAGTGTCCAAGGCCAGGCTGGACAGGGTTTGGAGCCACCTGGGATAATGAAAGGTGTCTCTGCCATGACAGGGGGCAGAATGAGATGGGCTTTGAGGTCTTTTCAAACCCAGGCAATTCTGTGATTTTGGGATTCTGTGATCTTTACCCCTCTGCAGGCCAGGTCCTCTGGGTCAGTCCTGCAATGCAAAGGTAATTTCACGTGGTTACCTCAGCTGCATTTCCCAGGAGAACCTGAAAGCTTGGACACCCTTGAGGCCTGGGTGACCTGTGGCACTCAGGATTCTGGGCTGATGGGTTCTGGGCTGATGGGTTCTGAGCTGATGGGTTCTGGGATGATGGGTTCTGGGCTGATGGGTTCTGGGCTGATGGGTTCCTCCTTCAGGTTCCTTTCCCTGGGACAGGTTTAGTTCTTGCCTTTCTGTTCTGTCTCTCACTTGTCTTTCATGAACACGTACTCAAAAGCCAGAAACTCAACGGCATCTGGAATTCTTCCTCCACAGAGTCACCAAAGATGAGGCAGAGGCCACCTCCTCGCCGAGACCTCACCATAGTAAGTGCCAGCTGGTGTAGGAGGGTGGCAGGGGCACAGGGGGAGGGAGGGGAGCACTGCAAGGAGCTCTGGTCACAGGTTGGGATCTTGTCCCCGTGCCTGGATGTGGTGTCACACCTGCTATACAAACACACTGATGGCTTTTCTGTTTTCCTGTCACAGCCCCGTGGTCTGAACCTGCCTAAGCCTCCTGTCCCCCCTCAAGTGGAAGAGGAATATTACACCATTGCTGACTTCCAGACCACCATCCCTGATGGTATCAGCTTCCAGGCAGGAATGAAAGTAGAGGTGAGACTGTCACCTTCCCTTCACACTCCTGGCTCCCACTGCCCTGGCACCTTTCAGGCAGGAGCTCCCCTTCCAGGCCAGGGAGATCTGCTCCCCATGGTGCTCTGGGTGCAAACCAGGCATGGTTTTGTCTCTGTTAGCATTCCAGACTCTGGGAGTGGCATAAAAACCTGTAGGAGCTCAAGAGACTCTGGCCCCACACCGTTCTTGGTGGCCTCCTCTCCCCCAGGTGTGAGTGCTCTGTTTGAGCAAATGGAAAATAAACCCACACCACAAATGGCATTGGAGATGGGAGTTTTTCCTCTTAGTTAGGCCAGGTGTAAAGTTAAAAGCCCTTCCAAAATTCCTGGCACACCCTCTTTGCTGGCAGAACCCCTCCTGCAGATGGGATTTTGCTTTCTCCGTGTGTGGATGTGATTTACGCCTCTCTAAGAGGATTTTTCCTTCAGGGCTGCCCCACTCAGCCCCTGCCAGGCCCCAGCCCCTCTACTGGAGCTGCAGACAGGCTGGGCAGTGTGGGATCCACACGGGATCGCTGCTGCTGCTTGATTGCTCCAACAGTGCCACGCTGTGGCCACCGCCAGCTCCCGGCACCCCGCTCCGGGAGGGACAGAGACAGCTCAGCAGCTCTTCCTCAGCCCTTTTCCTTTCCTGGCAGCCAGGACCAGGTGTCCCTCCCCTTAGGATGCCACTCCTGGGATTCCATGGCTTTTGGCTGGAGTAGCACAAGGCCATGTGTCACCCTGCCATCATTTCTGAGACCCTTGAGCGCAGAGTGGCTGTCTGAGGTCTCCTTTCCCCCTGGCAGGTTATTGAGAAGAACCTGAGTGGCTGGTGGTACATCCAGATCGAGGAGAAGGAGGGCTGGGCCCCTGCCACCTTCATTGATAAGTACAAGAAAACCAGCAATGCCTCCAGGCCCAATTTCCTGGCTCCCCTTCCCAACGAGATGGCGCAGCTGCGGCTCGGTGACACCGATGGCGGTGCCAGCGAGGAGGTGACAGGGCCCTGCCGACCCCTGCCAGAGGCTCCTCCCAACGGCATGGACTGCACTGGGAGGTGGGGCAAGGACTGGAAGGGGAAGGAGGCTCCTGACAGCGGGGACCTGTCCTTTGCTGGGGGCTACGAGGAGATCTCGGACCGTGACACGGAGGAGAAGCCCAGCCTCCCGCCCAGGAAGGAGTCCATCATTAAATCAGAAGGAGAGTTACTAGAGAGGCAGAGACCTCCCCCCAAGCCCCCAGGCATGATTTTGCCCATGATCCCACCCAAGCAGTCGGCAGCCCCGAAGGACAGCAAGAAGCCGGAGCTCAAAGCGGAGAAGGGCAAACTCTTCCAGCTGAAAAACGAAATGGGGCTGGAATGTGGACACAAGGTGTCGGCCAAGGAGGTGAAGAAGCCAAACCTCCGGCCCATTGTCAAGCCAACCAAGCCAAAAGCTGAGCCTATGGAGGACAAACCTGAGCCCATCACCCAGAACCCGTTCTTGAAGTCAAGACCTCAGATCAGGCCAAAACCCGCTGCGTCCCCCCGGACTGAGCCACCCCCAGCCGATGACAAACTGGACATTTGCAGCCTGCGGAGCAAGCTGAGACCTGCCAAGTGCCCAGAGAAGCCCTCGGAGCAGGACCCCGCTGCCGGGGAAAGCTCCTTCAGCCATGCCGTGGTCTCCTCGGAGCCTTGCGGGAGGTTTCCGGAGCGGCCGGGCACGGAGAGCAAAGCCCTGCCCAAGCTGGACATTGCCCCCAAAGAGGCACTGCCCAAATCTTCCCTGGGCCCAGCAAGCCCCCCCTGTGCCAGGGACGCCCCTCCGCAGCGCCCTGTGGTGCCACCTCGCAGGCCACCCCCTCCCAAGAAGATGGGGGCTGCTGCCTCCATCCCCGCCGAGCCCAGGGCCCCGGCACGGGAAGCTCCCGAGGTCAGGCCCTCGGCAGTGCCAGGGAGGCCCATGCTGGTCCCTCCCAAAGCCAAGCCCTTCCTCTCTGCCTGCATGCAAGACGAAGCCAAAGCCAGAAGCAGCGTAAACCCGAAGGTCATCTCCAAGCCCGTGGAGAGAGGGGAGGCCAAGGAGAGGCCCTCAGCCTCTGGGCCGGACATCTCCAGGGAAGCTCTCTACGTGGCAGTGGCGGATTTTGAAGGTGACGAGGAGACCAACAGCTTCAGAGAAGGGACTTTGTTTGAAGTTCGTGAGAAGAACAGCAGTGGCTGGTGGTTCTGCAGGGTCCTGGCTGGGGGGCCGTGCTGGGAGGGCTGGATCCCTTCCAATTACCTGAGGAAGAAGCCATAGCTGCTCCTCGGCCTGCATGGCTGGAGGCTCCCTGGTCTCTCACCTGACTATTTAATGAGCAGATTAATTTATAGTTTTCTGTAAGGCTGGCTTTAAAAGAAAAGATAATAATTGGAGATCCCACGCCTCCCAGCTGGAGCCCCTTGGCAGCAGCTGGAGGAAGCAGCTCGGCCTCCCCTCCTCACCCCTGTGCTCCCTGTACCCACCCTCCTCCTCACATTCCCCAAAGGACTTGGCTCCCGTGGTTCTCTGTGCTGGGGAGATGGACCTGGAGTGACATTTTGCCACCTCTGTGGTGAACTGGAGAGAAACCCAGCAGCAGCCAGGTGGAATGGTACCAGTGGTGGAAATCACAGAAGGGTTTGCCTTTCCCTGAAGCTCAGGGTCACGGCCAAGAATTGCAAGTCATGTTGCTTAGTCCAGTGGCATAGCAGAGCCACGAGGAATGTGGCAAAAAGGAGGAAATGATTGCTGAGAGCAGGTTCCTGTAGCTCTGTCTCTGGTTAAAGGCTGTGCCATGCTCCCCCTGCACAGGGATCATCCCTTGGTCCTTCCCTGCTCTGCGATGACAAGTGTTAACTTCAACATCCTCCTGGTGCAAAAAAATAGGGAAAAATACACCCTCATTTAACAGGTCCTGCTGTGCTGGTCCAGGACAGCTCTCAGGCTTCTCCCCTGCAGTACTGCAACCAAACATCAGAGGGATTTTGCTTCCGGAGCTGAGGAATTCTATGCAAGGCACAGAGGACCAGAACGACCCCAAAAACCCTGGAAAAGGGATGCTTTGCTCTCCTCCCCACACAGACTGCCCTGCCTGTTGGACTAGGAGGGGACCACCCCTTCCCAGGACCCACTGAGCTCCCTGGGCTGGCGGGCAGCAGCCGGGAGCTGGGTCCTTCCCTCGGTGCTGATATTATCAAGTGCAATCCAGAATGTGGGAGCTCAGCTCCTCATCACCACCAGTTCTGAGGTGTGTCTGGTGCTCAGGGGCTGCCTGCCTTGTTTGTCACCCACCTGCCTGTCCTCCAGGTACTTGCATTTCACCCTGTGGGCCAGGTTGGCTTGGAGGGGCTTCTGGGCAAGCAGAGCCTGGGGTTTTTCCATGCTGACATTCCTGCCTCGCCCTCAGTGCTGCTTATCCCAGCAGGAGGATGAGCTGTTCCCCAGTGCTGCTTTCTTCCTTTCTGTCCTTGGTTATTTGCAGCTTCAGGGCCACATTTCTCTCCAGAAGAGCTTTACACCCGGATGTCTGTGGGTTTCACAGAGTCACAGAATTGTTGGGGCTGGAAGGGACCTCTGGAGATCGTCCAGTCCAACATCCCTGCCAAGGCAGGGTCAGGTTTGGTGTTGACCAAGCCCTGTTGCCCTCTCTGGTCTAATTGCAAGTGTGAGCAATGCAGCCACATTGTTTTGCTGCTGAAAATAATGACAGTTTTCCCTCTAATTTGAGGCTGCCTGAATTGAAGGAGCATTCTCCACTCCCCCAGATGCTCACTTCCTTCTCTGCCCATATTTTCCACCCTGGGAATGTGAAGATCCCTCTGCCTGCATACAGAAGAAAACAGTGGTCCCAGGATCATTCTGGGAGGGCAGTGGGGCAGTTTGATCTGATAGAGGAATCCTGACCATCCTCATATCCAGAAGCCCCAAAATTCATTTTTAGCCATGGGAATTCACGCACCCCGGTGTGTGGCTGATTCTCTCCCTCCCACCTGCGGTTTTCTCCGGTGGCACATCAGCCCCTGATCGGGCTGACTCACCTGAGCTGGCAAAAAGCGCCGCATTTGCAAGCCAGTGCAATAACAAAGCTCCTTGCTGGCACATCGGGAGGTGTTGATGTGCTCCCGGGAGAGCTGCAGGATGGGTTGGGACAGCGCTGCCTTCACTCTGCCTGGCTCCACTCAATCCCTTCTGCTTTGGAAAGGATGGGGACAGGATGAGTTAAAGCAGATGAACAGCCAAATCCAGCTCCCCCGGTATGTGGGAAGGGCTGGACCTGCATCCCTGCTCTTGACACCGGGTGGAAGGGCTGTGTGTCCTTTTCCCAGGCACCGTGTCCTTGCTCTGCCTTTGCTGAATGGCCTTTTCACCTCAGCTCTGTCTCAGAGACCTCTGTGCCCTGGCTGTCCTCAGAGAGGGCTGTGCTATTTGTGTGGTCTCGCCTCTGAAGGAGGGCTGTTCCCTCTCCCTTCCCAGCCTGAGCCTCGGAACTGGTCGTGCTCCATTTTCCTGACACAAGTACTGTATTTGGCTCGCTGAGCGCGGGGCAGGATCGCTCCCTGCTTCCCAAAGAGCTTCCAAGAGGGAGTGCCCCGCTGGGATGCCCCTCAGGAGGTGCCCACACCTGCAGCCTTACCCCTTTCCCACTCTCCTGGCTGCCAAGGGGCCGTGGGCTGCCCGAGCTCCTGTGGGGAAGATGCCAGGAGCCGCTGGGCTGGCAGGGCTTTGTCCCCACTCTGATTTGTGCCCCTGGACCTACAGCCAGCTGTGCCCAAACCAGACTGCCTCTCCTCCCTACACCTCCCTGCCTACCTCGTGAGGAGGAGGAGGGTGGCCAAAAGCACCCCAAACTCGGGGGCAGCTCCCCCAGCAGCCACAGCCCAGCCTCCCAGAGCAGCCCTGAGATCAGGGGCTGTGCAAGGGGGGCACGGCCGTGGCTTGGGGCCAGGAGCTGGGATTTGGGGACAGGCCAGGCTGGGCACATCCTGAGTGGGCATCAGCCCTGCAGTGCCAGCTCCTGCCAGGCTCCCAAAGCCCATTTGTTTGTCCGTGTGTCTCTATATTATGTAATGTGTATAAATCTCCATTACTGTGGGTGGGTGGGGGGCAGCAGAAGGTAGATGTAGCTGTGTCCATGCCCTGTCTATACCTTCACCTTTAAGGGATGGATTTTTTTTTTTATTTGCTGGATTTGGGGTTATTTGGGTTTGTTGGTTTTTTTTCTTTTTTTTCTTTCTTTTTTTTTTTCTTTTTTTTTTTTAAGAAATAAAAATAAACTGCTTGACTGGTTTCAAGCACCCTGGAGAACCCATGTGTATGGCTGGTGGAATTCTGGGGTGCTGCTCTCGTGTCCAGGGCTAGTTTGGGGTCTGTCTGTCCATCCATCCTAGCAGCTGTGGCAGAGAGGCTCATGGGGACCCTGACAGCTCCTTGTGTCTTCCTTGGTGCCCAGACTTTATATCCCACCAATTGGGGCAGTGGAGTGTGGAAGTTTTTACTGTGGGCTCAAACCAGCAGAGTTCAGTGATTTTGGGAAAGTGCAGAGAGAAGGAGGCATTGCCAGTGCTGACGGGGTTTGGGGGTTCTGGGTGGCCAGGGATCAGTTCTGGGGGTAAACTGAGGCAGCAGAGTGTCTAAAAAGGCATTTTGGCATAAATTGTCAGCTCCTTCTGCACCCAGAGTGAACGAGGGGTTTGTGTGAACACTCAGCTCTGGCGGGGCAGAGTTGTGGATGAATTTTTCCACTCAACACGAAGAGAAAAAGAAAAGGGAAAAGGAAACAGAAAAAGGAAAAGGCAAGAGGAAAAGGAAACAGGAAAAGGAAAGAAGAAAGGGAAAAGGGAAGGGGGAAAGGAAAGGGAAGAGGAAAAGGGGAAGGAAACAGGAAATGGAAAAGGAAAAAGGGGAAAAGGAAAAAATGAAAATGAAAATCAGCCCTCCTGCTGTGTGTGCATCACCCCTGGCTGCCACAGGCCCAGCAGGGCACAGGAGGGGGCCAGGCTGGAGATTGGGTAAGAAATTTGGGGCTCTTTGTGAGGGCCACCAAACCCCCCCACCTCTGTAGCCCTGCAATACACCCTTCCCCCAAACTTCCAAGGATTTGCAGGGTTAAATGAGCCAGCAAAGCCATGGAGGGAGTGAGCAGCCCCTAGGCAGTGACTCCCAGGAGCAAAGCAAAGCTCAGGAAAGGTTTGTAAACTGTCTGTTTTTATTATTTTGGAAGCCTCTGCCCCTCTGGATCAGTCTTTCCTCAGTTTGCAAATCCAGGCTGTCTCAACCCCCAGCTCAAACTCTTTGAAACACTCCATAGCACTCTGTACAAGCCAAAGGTTTATTTGTTTCATAAACAAGTCAAAATTATATTCATGGAAAACAGGTAAATGGACAAAAGGAAAACACACAGCACTGAACACTATAGAGCACTGACATGTAGAGGTGCAGCTCCCTCCCTCGTGCGATGCCCTCCCTCCCCAGGCCCCCCAAAATTTTGCTTGAAAAGCCTAATACAGAGGTCCAAAATCTGATTCAGCTTCAACAAGATAATACAGGTCACAGTATTGAATCATAAAGGTAACAACAAGAGAGGAACTGCCTCAGAAAGGGGGAGAGGTAAAAGAGTTCCCCCATCTCTTTCCTTTCTTCCTTTTTTCCTTAAATTTTCAAACAAAGGTTAAGGAGGAGAGGAGGGGAAAATCCATGGAAATAAACACTTTTTCACTCCTATATATATATATGTATATACATATATATATATATATAAAGCAGGATTCTCAGTGAACACAAAATTCTATAAAACTACCATTGATCTGTGTTGGTTTTCTCCCCCCATCTTTTTTTTTTTCTTTTTAAAAGTTGCTTTAAAAAGGATAAAAAGTGCACAGACACCCTTATAAGGCACAAACAGATCTTCTGTACAAATCATATATCATTGGACTGTTTAAAAAAAATAGCAATACGAATACTAACAATGAAATCTGTAAGAGGCTACCTTTTCCTGGAAATATTTTTTTATTCTTTTTTTTTTTTTTTTTGAGGCCTATTTTGGAAAATTCCTGTTGCTCTTGGATAGGCAGGGCCACAGGTCCACTGCTCTCCCATCCCACTTGGTTCCTTGCTGGCCTCACTGGGTGCTGCCCCTTCTTGCAAACTGGTTTTGGCTGCTACAGCAAAAATTCAGCCTCTGCAAAGTGTCCTGAACAGCTCCTGGGGTGGATTTGGTGTTTCTCCTTGCTGGCTTAAAAATACAAAACAGAGCTACACCAAAAAATCCCCACCCAGGCTGCACCACCCTGCTGATGGAGGCCCTGAGGTGGCACCGAGCAAAGGGGATCTGCCCCCTGTGAGCAGTCACCAAAGGGCACCCCTGGAGCTGGGACAGCACCCCTGGCATGGCCCAGACCTGATCCAGGCTGGGCATTCCCACAGCTTTCCTTGAATTCCTCCCCAGGGAAAGGCTTCCCACGGCTGGCAGTGCCCAGGCAGGTGCTGACACACCCTGGCACCACTGTGCCCTCGGTGCTGTGCCCACTGCCCACAGCTGGACCTGGATCTGCCAACGTGGGGCTGGGACATCCCTGGGAATGCAAAGCCTCTGGTCCCTGGGGTGGAGGACAGCTGGGAGGTCCAGAAAAGCTCCAGAGACAGGGAATGTGCCCTGGCTCCTCCGTGGGGAAAGGTGGGAGTGAAAGGTGCAGTGGCTCTGCTGAGGGTGGTGGCACAGCCAGTGGCACCAAAAAGGTCTCCAAAAAGGGCTCTGCAAAGCTGTTGGGCCCTCGTGCAGGGCCATGGCTGAGAGGTCACAGCAGCCTCTCCTGATACACTAAATAAAAATGTTCATCAGCTCCCCAAGGAAAAAAAACAAAAGGTTTCTGCGTGCCCTGTGAGCACAGCCCCCTGCAGGAGGAGGATGAGCTGCTCCCTGGGTGTGCCCTCCCCAATGGCAGCATGGCACAGGGCTGGCACAGG
>VYZP01019823.1:6328-43584 GCA_013400635.1 Hypocryptadius cinnamomeus
GGGCACCGCGACGGGCACCGGGACGGGCCTGGGGTCCGAGCAGGGCACCTGCGGAGCGGGGCGGGCTGGGGGGCTCCGCCTGGCCCTGCCTCAGCGCTCTCCTTTTTACCTGCAGAAAATAGAGGATGGGCATTTAAACAACTCCCTGGGATCTCCGGTGCAAGCTGATGTGTACTTCCCTCGCCTGGTAAATCACCTTTGTTTGTTTGGTNTGTGTGAGGTTCTGCAGAGCACAGGCCAAATCCAGTTGACGTGTCACGTTCCTAAAGGCATGCTCATGCCATCAAATCCCAGTGGTGAAGAAGCGACAAGAAAGCCTTCCTCAATTCCCCACACCCAAGACCCTGAACTCATCAAAAGGACCGTGACAGCACGTTTGGTGGGTCGGGTCACTCCTGCTGTGGTACAGGCGAGGGATTCCGGGCGCGGCACGAGCGGGGCCGGTGGCCGCGGGCGGAGGTCGCCGTGCTCCCGCAGAGCGGGACACCCGCAGACACCGCCGCGTTGCATAACTACGGCCACTGCATGTCAATGGGAGCTCACGGGCACGGGCCGGCTTATGCAATTACCGCGCCTCGCCGGAGGCTGCAGGGACGGCGGGCCCGGGGGAGCTGAGCCGCACTCGGCCGGGAGACTCCCCTCAGCCTCGGAGCTCTGCCCACCGACCCCGCTCGGGGTCTCAGCCCCTGAGGGTCCTCGCCACGGGGCACGGAGGGGAGAGGGGTGAAGGTTCATTTCGGAGGGGCAGAGCAGTGTCCCCACCTCTGGAGGGAGGGAGTCACCCAGGACGCCCGGCTCGGCACATTCCCTTCGCCAGGGTGTCCAAGCTCGGACATAAAGGTGATCCCTGACATGATGGCCGCGGGGCTGCTGCGGCCCCTCCCCAGGCACCCATCACCTGCAGGCGCCAGGTGAGGGGCCCAGCCCCGCCGGCCCGGGCCCACCGCCGTCCCTCCAGCCCAGTGGAGCCGCGCTCTCCCCGCTCGCCGACGGACGGCCCCGCCGCGGGGCTGCGGAGCGGAGCAAGCGGCGGCAGCCCCCGCCCCGCCCNTTTTATTTTGTCAACCCCTTTACTGTCCCCCGCCCCCGCTCAGCTCGGGCTGCACAAGGGCGGCCGCTGCTGATGCCGAGCTGACCCTCGCCACCTTCCCCCTGTCCTTTCCAGATCGTCCCCTTCTGTGGGCACATCAAAGGAGGAATGAGGCCGGGAAAGAAGATCTTAGTTATGGGCATAGTGGACCTCAACCCCGAGAGGTAACACCTGGACAGGGCTGCCCGTGCCGGGGGCGCCGGGCCCCGGGGAGGGGGCGAAGGGGGGCGGCCACCCGCACGTACACACACACACATCCGCACGGATCCCTCCTTTCTGGAAAGAATTATTTTTATCATTTTAAATATAGCATGCTGATTTCTCCTTTGACCCATAGAGGGGGCATTTCTTCAAGGGATTCCGTTTTCACTTGGGAGTCAAGGAGCATATCAAGCATATATATCTGCATATGTGTACAGATATATGCCCAACGCCATGCACACACACACATATGTATTCCATAACCATGTTGTTGTCCCTGTTGAGCTTTCAGAGAGCTCTGAACGAGCCGAGCTGTCTTCCTGTCAGCCTGTCCCACTATATGGCTTTAATAAGCTGAGAAATAAGACTGGTGGCATTTGGGGCTTATTTGCTTTTTTCTGTCTGAATGAGAGCTGTTCTGTTTGTGTTGCAGCTTTGGCATCAGTCTGACTTGTGGGGAATCAGAAGATCCTCCTGCGGATGTAGCCATAGAACTGAAAGCTGTGTTTACAGAGAGACAGTTTGTCAGAAACTCTTGTGTAGCTGGAGAATGGGGGGAAGAGCAGTCGTCTATTCCTTACTTTCCATTTATACCGGACCAGCCTTTTAGGGTGAGTACCAGGATGGCAGTGGCTTACACCATGTCTGATAAAGTGTCATTTGATACGAGTTGCAGCAGAACCTGACGTGCCTTTCGTGAAATCACAGTGCAGCCCGCACTGCTCCGGTTGAGACACTAGTTGCTGGTTTGTTTGTATCCATCGAGTTGCATGGAGATCCCGCTGCTACGTGCAGCTGCAGGCAGTTCAGATGGGGCTGTGAACACCTCACCTGGGCGCTATGACAAGCCGGAGGTTGTAATACTGTGTGATGAAGCGCAACTTCCTGAGCTTAGTTTTATAACCATAAATTAAGAGGTACCTCTATGTTATTAGTGCATTACAAGTTATTACTGGAGAATGTTAATATTCAGTGGGGCTGCTGTATATATTGATGGTTTTTTTAATGGACATACTGTTTGCAATTTAGTGCAGCTAATAAGGATCACGTTCATCCTTTGTCCCCAGGGATGTTACGTTAAGGTTGACCGTAGCTCTTCGTGTTAGCAGATTAAACAGCTAAGCAATAGTGGTATTCTTTTCTGAACCCTGGGATTAAACCTTCCATCAAATTTAAATCTGTAGTCACTTGACAACAGTGTACATGGAAGTGCTATGGTGCTATGGATGGACTGGGTTGACCTAGAAGCACAGTCCCATCTGTAGTGTTTATGGTTATGTGAAGATGTCTTTGCAAATCAGGACTAACAAAGTGTGCAGCTGCAGAGGGCTGCTTCGCTCTCACTACATTGAGGAAAAAAGGCTGCATGCCTTTTCCATGCAGCTGACCCAGAAAACCCCTCCTCCTCCCCGTCTCTCTTACAAAACCTCACTGGCCCCTCTACTAAATGCCAGTGCTGTGACCAGCTGCCAAACTCTCTTAATCCTTCTTGCCCCCAAGATAATCTCCCCCAACCCCAAAAGCTCACCATCTCCCCAGATGCTTGGTGTTAAGAGGGTGTTTATATGACTGGTTTTGCTGCAAATTGGTTGCGCTCTACTTGTTTCTACAAACTCACCCTCCCATCAGAACTGGCAACACCCTTTGGTGGTGTGGGAAATGTACTTGAAAAGGCTTGGAGGCTAGTCCTACTCCATCTGAAAGGGTTCCACTGCCTTCTGCGCTGGGTGGTGACTGGGCCCTCAGACAAGCCAGACAAATTACCCAGAGCAAGTTTTGTGCATGTCCCACTAATGAGAGATGATGTTACAGGACAGCAAAATTGCACATCTAGCATGGAAGGCTGTAGAAGGGGAGTGATTTTGTCTTTTTTTCCATCTTTTTTCCCAAATTCCCAAACAGAATTGAGGCTCCCAATTGACTTTGTACCTTTGATGGTCTCCATCTCAGTGAATAAATTAAGACTATTAAGTGTTCTTGCCAATTACTTGTGATCCAGTCCAATTAGAGCTGTGGCGTGGCCGCAGGTGATGTGAAAAGCGGACCGTGAGCAGTGTTAACCATATGTTTTACATAACAAGGCCTCAGGCAGGCACTGCTGCAGTGACACAGGAGCTCCATGGCAGTGCAGCTGCTTCCTTGGTACCTGGTGCACCACCAGGGATCCAGGAGTTCCAGCTCTCCTGGACTACCTGCTGCCACTTCTCCTAGTGCTGCGTGCTCTTAAGTCACTTGGGCTTTGGCACAGTCAGTTTGTCACAGGCCCTGTTCCCATTTTTATACACTGTAATAGCAGCAGAGTCAAGTGTCTGGTAGAAGCACTTCACTCCGGACTTCCAGCTTCTGGAAACGGCCCAGGATTTACATGTGGCTTCCCTGAAAATTTTCTCCTTAATGTGTCTAGTCCTGGAGATCTCCAAGAGCCTGTAAAAGTGCACGTTTTGTGCCCTCATGTCCCAGCTTCCTGCTGGGGCAGTTCCAGCAAAGCTTAACAACAGGGCACCCTCTCAAGCCACCCCAAACATCAGGAATCTCCCAACGTGTCCAAGCTTGTTCAGCTCCAGGCTTTGTTGCTTTTCCAGAGCATTTCTGTAGGTCTCAGGAAGAGGGATGAGCTGTGTCCCTCCCTGATCCTGTTTGTGCCTCCTGATAACTGTCTAGCTGAATTCCCAGCAATCTTGCACTGCATTTCCTCCACTGCAGCCCCAGGATGGAGTCTAGTCTGACAGGGACTGTCTGCAGCCACAGGAGTGAAAGGGTTTTAGTTCTGCAGCAGCTGTGTATGTGTGGGAGGGGAGAACAAACTTATATCCCCTTTCCGTGTTTACTCCCTTCCAGTAAATTAAAAGTAGTGTGGAAAGCATTGCAGAGGGAGCTGCCTCCTTATGCAGGGGGAAAAAAAAAACCAAACAACAAACCACCACCAAAACCAACAATTTTGTAGTCTTTTCTGCCCAGTTCGAACTGAAACTGTCACACAAGGAATGCAAGGTTTGGGTTGGAGGTTAAATTTCCTCCTGCTGTGATTAGCAGTTTGTGTCTGTTTCTGGCATTATTCCAAGACACAAAATCTCCCAGTAGCCAGTGGGTTGCAGTGTGCTTACTGCTGGGACAATGTGAGATTTGAGATTGGATTAATGTCCTTGTGCAGTAAGAGCAGATCCATCATAGTGTAACTGGTGTCAGGGGGACAAACTGGTCTCACCTTTGTCTCTTGCGTGGCACATAAGTAGCACAATGTACAGCTGCACCAATGCTCTTTGAAGTGCTCTTTGTGTGCTGTGAAACAACTTCCCAGTTACACTGTGAGCAATGCTTCAACATTTTCTCTTTTGCAGGTTGAGATTCTTTGCGAGCATCCCCGTTTTAGGATATTTGTGGATGGACATCAGCTCTTTGATTTTTACCACCGTATTGAAACACTCTCAGCAATTGACACAATAAAGATAAATGGAGATCTTCAGCTTACAAAACTGGGCTGAGCTTGTTAGGACTGCAGATTCCAAACCAGCTCAGGTGCCATCGTCCGTTGGGAGCAGTGACAGCCGGCTCTGGACACAGCTATGGTAGGAAGGCTGCCCTGTTCCTTTTCCGCATGCAGTTCTTCACTCCTGTGCCGATGAACCGGGCTGTGTTTTATCCTAACGAAGAGCACTGTTGGTTTATAGACATTGAGCTGTTTTTCTTGGATCAAAATAGCCCACCTGTGCTGGATAATCAAATTGGAATGGATTCAGAAAGACTTGCAGTCCCGTTTCAAATCTCACAGAAAAGGCAATCTCTGAAATGCAGCGCTAAAACCGGTTACTGAACAGTAGTGACGACAAAAACAAGTTTTTCTTTTGCAAATATTGTTTCTGCACTGAAGTGGAGTAGTGTAGCACAACATAGGGCCATGTGCTGACGTCCTTACCCAGGGCCTGAGCCTGGTTCCATGGAAATCAATGGCAAAACTCCCACTCACTTTAATGGGGTACAATCAAACTGTCTAGTCCTTAGTCAAGCACAATTCCCACTGATTTCTATGGCATTTTTGCACAAACCTTGGGGCCTGCCCTTCTGCTGGTGTAAATCAGCATTGCTTCCATAGCTCGTAATGGAATTTTGCTGATTGCCCTCAGCTGCTGGTTTGGCCCATGGACTGTGCAAAAACTGACTGAGGGTGTGTGGACACAGCCTGTGTATTTTAGTCAGGGTATTTGCATAGAATGTAGATTGTTATGAGTTTTTGCACAAGGTATTGTTAATACAATTTTTAAAACTTATCTGTAGTTTATTTATTTATACTCATTGTATGTATTATTAGTAAAAATGAACAATCTTAAGATTAAGAACAGCAAAGTGTAAACATTTTGAATGTACAAAATGTCTTAGGTTCTTCGGGTAAACTTTACATATCGTTCTTGAAAAACCATGTTTCCTATCGCACATTTAGTTACATTTTAATGGAGCCCTCTAGGCCCTGGGAAAACGTGGGCATGGTAGTTGGTGGGGGGGAACTGCATATTCACTAGAATCTGTTTTTCAGGGCTTACTAACTTTGCTGCACAGGATAGGTTTGAGATGAAGTCGATCCATTTTAAAAACTTAAACAGCAAATTTGTGGGTTTTACTGTGCTTTCATAACCTAAGAAAAAGTTAAATTTAGCAATCTCTTCATTCTGAAAGAGAACCAGCCTCTTTCCAAGGGAGATGGGAGATTGTTTACACTTGTTTGAGAACGTATTTGGCCTTTGATATGACAATTAAAACTTGTCTAGACAGCCAAGTTATTAATGCTTGAAAATCAGCTACGGCACATGAATAATAACTTTTCAAGTAGCTTTTTAAATAGTAGGTATAGCTGTATAAACACAGTCATTGCGCTACACTATAAATGAACACAGCCACTTTTCTTGACTTCTTTAGGACTAAATACACTTTTTTCCTTGGCTGCTCACAGTGGACTTTAGTGGGTCTGAGTAGTTGTAATCATGATATAAACATGCATTTAGGCAATTTTGAAAACACATAATATAGGGACTAAAAAACAGACTGTAAAAACATCCTCTGTAGCACAGTATTTAAGAAAAAACAAAAAAAGTATCTCACAAACGGAACTATGTTAAACCTGCAATAAAAACGTGGTTTAAAGCAACCAGAACTGGAATATCCAAAGTTAAGGGTAGAATGCCAATGCAAAGCCTCATTTTGTGCTAATTTGGCCTGCAGTTAAGAAGCCTTAGACTTGCAAGCTGAAATTCCAACTGTGGCTCTAGTCCAAAGCCTGCTGAGGTCAATCAGAGTCCTCCGAGCATAGAAGCCTGATTCTTATTTCTTGCAAGTGCAAATCTGTTTGTAAAGCGGGGGGGTTGTTGCTGCTGCTGCAGATGACTTAAGAATCAGGCTACCACCTGTAAAATACAAGTTAAAATTTTAATTTTTAGCCTTAACATTTGACGTTCCCTGACTTTTCTTCCTACTTCCAAAATAAAAGAGAACCTGTTGTTTTCCAGATGAACTTTTTATCTGGTGTGTGGCTTTTAAGTTGTACATCAGATTCTATTTGTACTCCAGATTGAACTGAAATGTTCCTGTCTTGCTCTGTTTTTACTCTTTTACATGATACATAATGACTGTGTCATTTTCCATTGTATAAAGAATGCTGACAGTGTTTCGGTATAAAATATATTCTTAAAAATTATTATAATAAAAATCCAAGGGAAAGGTGCTTCTACATGAGGTATTCTGGATTTTTCTCCAGCTTGGAAATTCCCTATGGTTCCAAAGCTGATGCAGGCAGGAGATGAATTCTGTTTGGAGAGAAATTTAGCACCCTCTGTGCCTAGTGCTTTCTCCAGCTGGACATCCAAAGCCCGGTTTGCTGATGCAGGGCTGGTGCCTGAGCCTGGCCCGCTGGGCCAGTGGGAAGTGTAAGTAGCACCATGACCCTACAGTAGCACAAACCCAAAGGGAATCTCCCTGACAGCCCACCAGTAGAGATTCCCCCTCCCTGCCTTTACTGTATCCTGGAAAAAGCATTTTGGCTGCCTTGGATTTTCACAGCCCCCACGCATTCGCTCTCCCGCGTGGGCCTGGTGCAGCACAGTGCCTACGCCAGGGATGCCAAGGTGAGCTCAGTGCAGTGTCAGGGGCATCTCTGGTGGGAGCCAGGGCCTCGTGTTCCTGCCTTGCTTCTGTTCTCACTTGCTGTGCTGGGCACTCCCATTTGTTCCTGCTCCAGGAGTTTGCTCTCTGGAGAAAATGCTCTTTTGACCCTGATTCTGGTTTTGCCTTTGCATAAATCCACCACTTGATCCTGCCCTGTTGTGGTTTCTGAGCCAGGCTTCGAGGCAAGAATGGCTGTGAATCCTCTTCTGATGGGTTATGGCTTGGCTGAGAGCTCAAGAAAGGGCAGAAAGTCACAGTTAAAGAAAGCTTACACGTCTATCTGTCTATCACCTGATTGGAAGCCTCTTTATTTTTCTTTTGCTCTTGGCCCTACCAGGCGATGGCGGGCGAAAAAAGGATGATGTCTGTGTAACCAAGGGCTTTTCCACTTGTGCTTGACTTACACTGGCTGATCATGTTAAAATGCAACTGCAGAACACTTGCACATACAGTGTAAGTCAGAGAAAACTGAGGCCTTAATTGTTTCTACTTACTTGGACTTTGGGTCAAATCTAAATGTTTCAAATGGGAGACTGCGCTGCAAAATTTATACCTGAATTTTTCACTCTCCACAATTTAGAGATTACTCACATCTTTGTTTTGGATGTAAGCCCTAACAGACATGAAATAAAGACTGTTTTCAAATTAGGCCAGGTTTATAAAATGCTTTTCAGTAGGGAGAAGTAGTCTTTGAGCCTCTTGGAAGCTGCAATTCTTCAGGACTTCAGGAGTGAATGAACCAGCCTTTGAAATCATTTGCTAAAATTTATTAGCTGAATATTTCTGTGGTTTCCTCTGAATGAGGAAGTTGATTCTGCAATGAAAGAAGTCTTGAATGGGTAAAACCCATGTGGAGTTAAAACACTCAACTTAGCATAGCTTTATTTTTCCAAAGAGGAAAAAGAAAAAAAATACAACTAACGAAAAAAATCACAACCAAGTTATTTAATTATGTTTGGGATTGGCTGTGATAAAGCTGATTTGTTTTTAAAAAAACAAAACTAGGTTATTGCCTGCTCAGAAGGAGCCTTGAAATATTTCAGTGTCATGTGAGGTAGTCTGTCTAAACATATTTCACACAAACGCTTTTTCACAGGCAACTTGTTAAAACTGTTACAAAATACCTTCTTTTTGTGTCACAATTAGAAATGTTTGCCCCACCTTGAAAGAACATTTTGTACTAAATATTAATATGTTGTCTATGAGAACTTGCACTAACATATTATATTCTCCCTCCCCTCCCTGCCTAGTTTGAGCAGAAACAGGCGGAATATTGCTAAACCGGTTGAATGTGACATGTGCTTGAGGCCCAGCATCTTTCTCAAGGGCTGTTTTGAGTAAACAGCCTGAAAACCAAAGGGAGAGCCTTAATCACCATTCTGCTGTGCCAGCTTTCCACCCTTGTCACTCTCCTGCTGTGAGGCTGAGACTGAAGCCCAGAGATTTTCCACACAGGGAACAGCACTGAGATTTTTATCTTCGGCTTTGAAACTGTTCACTGTGGAGGAAACAAGGCCAGAGTGGCCACAGCGCTCATCAGCTTGGTAGTGAGGCTGGGGTAGCATGATGTGCTGTAGTCCTAAGAGAGCAGGAGTTCAGAGGGCATTAGAGGGCACTTCAGGGCCAGACAAGGGCACAGGCTATGGAGATGCATGGCAGCTTCCCAGGGATGGGCTTTTCCCACATTTTTAGCTGCCACCTTCTGCAGCTCCCTACTTGTGGCAAAAAACCAGCATAGCTTACAAGCTTGGACAGCATGGATTGGTTCATGTTCCTACTCGCCTGAGGTAAAAGAAGCTCCCAAATAAATAAGAAGAGAATGTAGGAGTAGCCACACCACTAAGGTATTTTTTTCCCCACAGACATTCAAGCAGGATATCTGATGTGGAGCTCATTTGGCCTCCTGTCCACAGGAAATGCTCCCCCCAGAGAGCTCCAGCACTGTTTTCTGCACTGAGGCTGCACAGAGACCTTTCCGTGCAGAAAACTGCAGAACAACAATTCTGCTGAGCCTCTTAGCAACCTCCCAGCACCCCTGGAGCTGACATGACAATGTAAGGAACAAGAGTCAGGGGCTGAAGGCAGCCTCAAATGTCTGCTGTGATAAGCACAGAAGTAAGGAAGAAAAGCTTATACCAGTGTAGGAACAGTAAGTAACCTGGTGAGGGGTTTTGTAATTGTGGTATTGTTCTGATTTTCTCACATGGATCAGAAAGCACACAGGTGAAAGTCACTTTGCAATGAATGGTGTGCAGGGTTAGAACCAAGGCCAACCCAAACAGGGAGAAAAAAAATGAGCTGCAGACGCCCTATCTGGCTTTGATACACCCTCCCAGCTCCTCCCAGCAATCATTGCTGCAATGAACATAGACAATTACTACAACAAGGAGATTCAGCAGCATGTGCAAGACCAAAATAATAAACTCCTGTTTGCCACAGGTCCTCCCTAGCTCCTGTTGCTAGGCCTCTCTATCTGTCTGTCAACAAATAGTTATGTCCTTCTGCTTTTAAAATCCATGTCAAAAATCCCTTTGACTTTCATGGAAATAGGTCTCTAAGAAAAGAGTTATTTCTAGCTCTCACTCTCCAGTTATTTTCAGCTGGGGCATACTCTAAAACTGAGTTTATTTTTAAGTGTGAATGGAGGACTATTTCTGACTGCATTATACATTGGATGGAGTCAACAGGAAGCACAGCCTCTCTCTGCTGCAGGAACACTGGTTTCACAGTTCGCTGGTGAAATGTCTTGTATTCATTACCTTCTGATTTTAAAAAGTGAGAGTGTGGACAAAATGACCGGGCAATAACAGTAATATGTACCATTCACCACAGATCTATTTTTATGTGTTGTGCTGATTTCATAATGAACTTTTAATAACAATAAAACACAAAATCTTCACTAGATTGTTCTGTCTTTTATCTGATCAATGCTCATTACATACCCTCTTGACTTCTTTAACTTTTGGCTTTTTTATCTCCTGACTGTTTTTCAGACTCTTCTCCTCATTAGACTGTAGTGTGGAACTTTAGAATGAGATGTGCAGCTTTGGTAGCAGCTTGTGCAAAACTGCTTTACAGTTTAAATGCACCATGCAGAACAATCAAATAACTTTATTAGAGGGAAAAACAGCTTGCTGACTCTTGCAAGACTCCTGGTGACATCACTGGGCAGTGTAAGCCTCAGGAGTTAACAGGCACGACTCAGAGCCAGAGGCACAGGTCACTGATCATTTCTGCACAGGGTGAAACAGCAGTGTAACTCACACATGTGTTTCATCTCACTCTGGTGGGGCTGGATTCATGGGTGAGTGTTACAGGGTAAAACCACCAGATCAGCTCCAGAGGCACATTATTATGAGATTCAGTGTTTCACTTTTTGGCATCACCTTAAGTAGTGTTCACATTGACCTGACTGAGTGCAAGAGGAAGCTTTTAGGTCTCAGCTTCTCTCAGTTAAAGTTATTGGAAAAATTCTGCATGATCCAAGTGGTAAAGGGTTATGCCCTACAGCCTCTTGTGGCTGTAAAACACAGGGGGAGGTTTTCTGGGGGAAACCTCAAAATTCAAACAGTACTAAAGCAGCAGATGAACAGGATTTGGATACAGCCAGTGCTGTGGTTTTCTGCCAATAAAATGACTGATTCAGATGCTGAACAGGAAGTTTATCCTTGCTCTAAGCCATAAGTATTAATCTGTGACCATCCCTGCTCAAAGCCAGACAGAGACTGGCCCTTTGCTTACTGCACACAACCCTAAGAAGGAATACGTTGACATCTGGAGATTCTGAGATAAAACACGGCATTTGGTAACCTCAATGCAAACCAGAAACGGCTGTGAATGGTACAAAAGCATCATCTAGTCCCCACCAGACAGCAGAAGCACAGCACCTGCAGAAGTGCATGGTGGGATGTACATTAAATTTCACCACTTGCATGGGCTAACTCCTACAGAGGCCCTTGGAAGGCTCTGGTTTGACCTGTAATACTAAAGTGAACTACAGGCATGTTTCAGGGGGAAGACAAGGGGTGAGGAGGACACCTGATGTGGCGAGAGCCATGTGTACTTCTCTGCTGTTCAGATCAGTACTACAGACACCTCACAGCTGGGCCTTATTTTGGTGGAGTGTTACTGAGCTTCAAGTGAAGCCAATTCAAGCTGAGGGATTTACTCACGGGAATGCCACCAATATGACTGTTTGCTAGCACTGCACTCGATTTTATTTTTAAATTATGACTTTCACCACTTTTCTAAGAATAGAGCCTGGCTCTGAAACATCACGTTGGCTCCAGCATGCTTCAGAAGTTACATATTTCTTATCCTGTTGAAGTTTTGAGGCTTCAGTTTCCTCACTGGTGCCTTGCTAGACCAGGACTGTGATGCCAGGAGGGGTCATTCTGTGAAAGACCCCGAGAAGGAGGTGTCTTTCAGCAGCTCTCTTCCCAGCAGGCAGAAGGCTGCTCTCTCTCTCAGGGGTAAGAAGCGACAGCAAACCAGAGCTATGCTGACTCCTGGTTGGCAGAGCAGGGCTTCCTTGTGACTCTGAAAGGCAGGAACAAAAGCCTGGTTAATCAGAAAAACTCCACTGAAGCTGAACAGTAGATCTAAGCAGCAGAGAAAAGCAGGATTTCAGGACTAAGCAATCTGATACTAACAGCAGAGCCATGGGCAAGAGTTGCTTCAATGGTGCAGAGAAGTAAAGCTCTGTTCTTGTGGAGCATCCTCTTGCCAAGCATGCATGGAGATGCTGGAGGTTTCTGACAGTGCTCAGTGGCTCTGCCTTTGCCTGGCTCCAAAAACCCCTTTGATGGGCGAAAAGCCAGTGCTGACAGTGTTGTAATGTATGACCAGCTCCAGTAGCAGCTGCAGCACTGCATGCTCCAAGAGGCAGAGAGGATTCTTTCCTGGCTGCTCTCTAAGAAGTTTCTGTTCAGTGGGAAAGATAATGGCTGTCTAAGAGAGATCCAGACCAGAACTAAGGACAGAATATGGCTCTAGGTAGGGAAAAACACTCTCAGAAAAGTAACAGATAGACTACAACCTCTAGGGGAAAACAAAGTATTTCAATTTAAAAGTAAAAAGCCTGCAGCAAGGATAGAGGGGTTCCTTTTACACCCAATTTTTGGAATGAAGATACAATGAGCTACAGTGGTTATTAAACAGACTCTGAGGGGTAAAACTGGGAGCAGCTTTGGATTATTGTGTGAGTGCAGAGCACAGTTTTCACATGCATTCCCCTCTGTTTCCATTGCCTTTTCTCAGGGATGGCCAGTCCTCTCCCTGCAGGAGAACTATGGCTGCAAACCCCACTGCCAGAAGAACTCTTCTGTGGCTTCAGACTTTATGTGTCTTCTAGCAGACACCGACCAAAGTGTACTCTATGCAGCACAGTTGTGCAGTGAACTACACTTTATGTAGCTCACTGAACAACTTCAAAGCATTGACAAAATCTAAAATTAGCATTAATTCATGAATGCCCCTTGCCATTTCTAACATTATTGCTTTTATTCTATGGCAGGGAGAGGGAAGAACAGAGATGCAGCAGCCATACTCAGCAGTCAGTGCTGTAATTTGGAATACACTGATTTCCACACAATGTCTCATCACCATGACTTTTGGCTGCAACATTGAAGTTCAGGCTCCCAAGCCCCCTCCTTTGCTCACCAGGCAGACATTATTTGGACAAAAGGTTGAGTAAGGCTATACACTGAGTAGCTTCTCTAGAATCAGAGGCACTATTTGTAATGCAAAATCATTCCAAAATACAGCTTTTTATAATAGTAAAATGAATGGCATTCCGTCAATTTTTTTCACAGCCTCCACTGACTCACAGTGCTTTCAACTGCCATTTAAATAATGCAGAAGAGGAGATAGAACAAGATCAGGGAGTTTGCTGCACCTTAAATTTAAAAGATGGTGTGCACACGTGTTTCCCTAGACAAAATACGGCAATCACAACCTGAGTGATGCAAAATCTCACTCAATTTTGGTGGAAATACGCTGATAGCAACAGAGTACCTGCTGGAGCAGGAGCTGGTTTAAGGTTCCCATAATAAACCTTACCACTCTGAGCTACTCCAAAGATGCTCTCAAGCAAAATAACAGGATTTTATCTAGCAAAGGGAAGCCCATGATTGTTGTAATGCATTGTAAAGCTGAAGCTGTGATAATGCAACCTAGAAGATGATGTTTTTAAGTGAAAGGGAAATTAATTGTAATTATAATTTTTGTAGTCTTTCTGTATTGCCAGCTGTATTGATTTCCTTCTTCCTGTGTGTGACTGGCAACTGGGGAACATGATCCATTAGCTCATGCTTGTGTTGGAGAGCAGCAGAGATTGGTGTATTTTTAGAAACAAGATTCCCACAGTGTAATTGTAGCAACTGGGTGATCGTACACATGCATATTAAAATACCAACAGATGAATTCCTGGACAGTACCAACAAACATTTCACTGCTTGGGATAGGAGGAAAGGGCAAGAATGCACAGCTCAGAAATTCAACAACTGCAAGCACAGGGGTTTTACCTCTGAGAGTGTCCTCTGAGGGAAGCTGTGAAAGGCTGAATCTTTTCCCTTTCCTTTCTAGGATGAAAAGATTTGAGGTCAGAGGGCCTATATGTCTCCTGTCTTACCTGACCCCATCATACATGAAATGACCTCTGTACCAGTGGAGAGAACTGATGGCCATCCCTAGGTATCCTTCAAGGGCTCAGTCCTGGGTCTCAGCTACCAATGGGCAGTGTTTGGGGTGCCCATGTTGCACAGCCAAGCATTGTGCAGAGGTCCCTGGCTCTCTAAACCTCACCAGGACTGCAGAAGTGCAAGGCTTATTCTTGGGAAGAGAACTGTACAGATGTGGGCAGACAGCTGGGAGGGCCAAGTTGACTGTAAGCAAAGTTGGTTGTGAGGCAAGCAGGAGCTGCCTGTGCAGGGCTGAAGTAGCAGCATCTGTCAGCAACTTCCAGGTCTCATAAACCATTTATATGTCTCATGTCAGAGAAGCTGTTCCAGACTCTCTGGGAATTATATCAGCCAGGTTAACAGTCCTGCCATTGCGCTGGTTTAGACAGGACTTGTACAGGACCAGAAGAGGTCTGAAACTTTCCACTAAGAGCCAACACAAGCATCTGTAAGTAGAGCAGAATATGAGTTCACTTGTGGAAGAAATAACTGAAATACACTTAGAGCATTCAGCAGTCACTCAGGTAGTGTCAGAATGCTAGAATCCCAGCAGACTGTTATTGTATCCAATATTAATAAACTGATGGTCACAGACCATCCAGGAGCATGGTGACTATTACAATTGATAAAAAGGGCAGAGCAAATAGCTCCCAGGCTTTGGGTGTGTTAACTGGAATGTGTTTTGGAGGACAGTACAAAGAATGCTGTGACAGACAGCTACAGCATAGCTGACCTCAGAAGCCCATTCAATAATCTTGAAATTTATATTTTTATCACTGCTATTGCAATTGGTGTTGGAGGCTATTTAATGCCTGACCTTTTGCAGGATCCTGTTACGTCTATGCAGGTGGATATTGTTCAGGAATGGCAATGCACTACATGCAAAGAAAATCCCTGTCTGCCTTCAATGTACCACTCTTCTGTCTCATTATATGCCCTTTCATCCTCTAATAGGTGGATGAATAAAGAGAAGACCATAACCTAACTTCTTAGTATCACTTAGCTTTTTTTACACTTTCATCATGTTTATTATCACCTTTTTAAAGGTACACAGACCTTTTCAACTTAATGACCAAATAACAAACTGGAAACTTTTCTAAAAGAAGCCTTCAATCCACACTGTAAGAATTAACAGTCACCAGAGTCAAAGTAAATTGCAGGTGGTGGTGAATTGCCTAACATCCTGATGTAAAGGTAAGATAAATGCCAAATCTGGGGGTGTAGTGCAACACAAAATCCAAATGTACAGACTTTGCATATCAAGTTTTATCTTCATGTCAGAAAAGCCTCTAATTATGCTGAAATGTGTGCTTTCAAGCTTTCCTATGCCTGGCCCTAAGAAAACTCCCTCCACCCCAAACTAACTGCAGCCAATGACTCCTTCCATGTCTTTCTCTCCCCACAAGGGATTTTAAACAGTGAATCCACATAGCCATGTCACCAGACCAAACAGACCTCCACCTTCTCAGCCTGTTCCCACCTGCCTCTGGCCAGCCTCCAGATAATTTTTGTGTCTTCCTTTATGTTAAAGCCATCTTCTACCTGCAGTGCTGGAAGGGAGCTGCCAGACCTGGCCTTTCAGAGCATACTGCTCCACAGAGAACATCTTGTTCTGGAGAGGGCATGGCAGGAAGAACCATCCTTCATAACATTTGGGGTGATGTGAGCCAGGTTTCAAACAGGAGGTCACAATTTCACTGCCAGAGACTGCCACCCATGTTGGGCATGGAACAGCTCCATTTTCCATCTTCTAAGCTGCTTAGTTTAGACCTCAAAGAGATTCAGAGGGAGATCCTGGTTACCTTCACAGGTGAAATGCCATATAGGGCCATGAAGCCACAGGCTGTGCTGGTTGGCTTGCAGGTCTAGATCAGCCTGCCAACACCTCCACAGCAACGTGTAACCATAGACACAAATACAATTACAGACGCATTTCTTGGGAGAAGGTGGTAGAGTGACTCCAACATGTGTCAACAGCTTCCTGGGGAGAGGATTTAAAAGTGCTGTTTGGTGCAATAAAGACTGGTGCTTAATACACAATTTTCTGCAAAGACACACTTTTAAAAAAATTTTTGCTTAGGTGAGCAGAGTGACTACTTTAATGGGAAAACTGGAAGCCTTTCAAGCCTTTCAGTGGGTGAACAGTAGCTCAAACTGCAGGGATATTTATGCCACCTTCTGCAGCATCTTATTTCAGCTGTGGTAATTCAGTCTGTTCTCTGTGGGTTCCCTATACAGGCAGTGGAAAGAGAGATGCTTCTCCAGAGGATGATTTAGCAGGGATGATTTTGATGTCCTGAATGGTTTTCCAGAGGCCTTAGCTCTAGTGATTATAAAAGAACCTTGAAGACACTCACTTCCTACCAAACACCTAAATGTAGATGCCTGATCTCCTTTTCACACACATACACATCCTGTGTTTGAAGTTTAAAAAATGAATAAACCAGATATGGAAACAGTAGACCAGAGGTAGGTGACTCCAGGTGCTTCCTTAAGTACCTATTAAGAAAGAAACTACAACCCTAAGAAAGTGAAAACCAGCAAAAGCTTTCAGTGCTGAAGGCAGAGGGAAGGTTATGCGTAACTAACAAAATAAAGAAGACATTTGCAATTTTGCTTCCGCAGAGATTCACCTGTCCTGCCAGGCTTGGAAAAAGATCTGAATAAAAGGCTCTTGAAGAAGCCAAGGCACTTAGGGAGTGCCTGCACAACATCCCACAAGCAGTGCAAGCATCTTCTACACACAGGAGTAAGAAACAATACACTCTATCAACAAAAAATGCTAATGACGTGGAAAAGACTCTGTAAACATGTGACCTTTATTTACTTTCAATTCTTTTCCATATTGCTGAGAGTATAGTTTCTTATTAGTGAGATCCAAAGGAATTATAGTTACAGGAACTTTGGGTGGCTTACAAGCAGGGCCTGCATTCCCATAAACAGGTGACAATAGGAAAGCACTGTGTGTCTCCCCTTCCACTGAAAGTAAAGCCAGATAAAGCAGAACTGTGTTTCAAGAGAATAGATTTATCACTTTTCTTAGACTGAACAGGGTAATTTTTTTTCACTGTCCTTTTTGAACTGTTCAGCACTGGCACATGAAGGAAGACACAGAACATTGCCTTCTTGGAATTCAAAATATGCAATAGCTCTTGGAGGTTATTTACAAACAAAATAGCTCTGAGGAGGTTATTTACAAACAGCACCTTGGTGGTCTCCTACACTTGAATGTAGAGGAAACAATGTTGGTACTTCACAGATATTGAGGAGGTTACAGCAGCAAACAAATCTGATCTGAGCTGCTTTGGGTTGCCAGTTTTGTGTGTAGCTAACCATTTTTTTCATAGAACCACAGAATCATAGAATATGCTGAGTTGGAAGGGAGACATCAGGATCATTGAGTCCAACTCCTGGCCCTGGACAGGTCACACCAAGAGTCACACCCTGTGCTTGAGAGCATTGCACAAATACTTCCTGGACTCTGTCAGGATTGGTGCTATGACCAGTACTCTGGGGAGCCTGTTCAGTGTCCAACCACTCTCTGGAAGAAGAACCTTTTCCTGACATCCAACCTATACCTCTCCAAACCCAGCTTCATGCCATTTCCTCAAGTCCTGTCACTGGTCACGAGAGTGAAGAGATCAGTGCCTGCCCCTCAGCTTCCCCTTGTGAGGATGTGGAAGACCCAGTGAGGTTTCCCCTCAGTCTCCTCTTCTCCAGGCTGAACAGACCAGATGACCTCAGCCATTCCTCATATAACTTCCCCTCCAGGCCCTTCATCACCTTCATAGCCCTCCTTTGGACACACCATAATAGATTAATGTCTTTTTTATATTGTGGTGCCCCAAATTGCACACAGGGCTCGAGATGAGGCCACACCAGTGCAGGGCAGAGCTGGACAATCCCCTCCCTTGATTCCAAAAGGGCTGAATGCCAGGGATTGGTGAATGCTCACTGCCTACACAAAGCCTGATTCAGCCTGACGGGTGTTTCAGAATGCTTTGCCAGAACACACATATGTCAGAGATTAAGTGACGAGCTCTGGGGGAGTGGGACAGAAAGCACTTGTTGGGCTCAGTCTCAGGTCACACCGATGTTGTGTGTGAGCGTGCTCACCCCCCTGTAAGGCTGGAGCCCTTACAAAGGATGGGGAATGGGCAGAGTGCCTGCAAACAGAAAGGGACAGGTCTGTGGCTCTGCAGAGACAACACCCCTCCAGCTGTTTATTTAGCTGTAGTCAGAATGCATCCTATTTTGTGAACCTGCCAGAGCACAGAAAAAACCCCATGGGATTGAAACCCCTTGCTCAGCAGATGCAGGACACAGCCTTTTTACTATCTAAGACAATATTATTTTTACATGCAGTCTTAGCTAGACTCAGGAGTCCTGATATGTTCTAACCCACTCTAAGTTCCTTGTCCATGTTGTCCACCTAAAGACTGAGCAAAGATTTGGGACTATGGACTCTCAACAGAGGGACAATGACATTTTGTTAAACCTGAAGACTTCAGACATACAACACTTCGCATCTTCAAACATTTTTTATTGCTATTCCCATTTATTGGGGTTCAGGATGGTGAGATCTTTGCCACATAGAAAATCAGTGCTTGATTTTTTTAAAACACTTTTTAAACCTATTTTATACTCTCCATATCAGAATAATTTGTTTTAATATTCCCTAGCGAAATGAGGAGAAAACCCTCAGACTCCTAATCAGGTTAGGGCTATACTAAACCATGGGCAAAATCTAGGCAAGGGTGATCCTATTCTGACAGAGTGACAGCACTAAAGATGTAATTTAAAGATAATGGAAGGCAAAGAATTGGAAGTCAAAGGACTTGGACACGTTCTTCTCAGTTTTAATTGCAGCTGGCTGCTCTGCAGTATCCTCTGGAAGAATCTTACAGTGGAGCAGCCCAGTAGCTGTAAAAGACCATGCAGCAAAGCCTCAGAGAAAACAATCTTCATGCAGACAAACAATTTTAATCATCAAAAAAACAGGCATCTCTTTTCTTTTTGTCCTTTGCAAGAAAAGTGTAAATACATACAGGCAGTCACACACAGAGTTATTCCTGGTCTTCAAAAGTATTTTAACACCAAAGGGTCCAAAGCCTATATGTGTGTTAGGTAGATATCAACACAGCTTGTTGCTTTCTACCAATAGAGCAACTTACCACCTACAATCCCCTGGGAGACCCCTCTCATCTAGCAACCATTCTCTTGTTAAAAACAATGATTCTGGTTTTTCATAGCTGAGCAATACCAGTGCAATGGGAAGCACAATGAGCATCTTTGTGCACCTGTGAAAGTTCTCTGGTGGTCATGCTTGCTTCCTGGGAGGTGAGATGGTTGAATTCAACATCAAGGTGTTAGATCAGCCTAAAAGAATTCACAGGAATACAACTGGTACTCAATAGTTCACACAAACGCTGCATGTTTCCCACACACTAGCTGCCACAATGGCAGAGATTATTTCCTGTTTTTCATGAAACTCACTCATTCAGTATCATAATTTTTGACTTCCAAGAGAAACTTGGAGACCCCTGCAGAGGCTCACTCAGGCCCAGCGTTAGACTGGGGTCCAATACAGCTCTGGCCTACTCCTATCTGCTCCCTCTTCCCAGTTCTAGTGCAGAAAAAGAAATGGCAAGATGCAGCTTGGGGTGTAACAGTCCACCCCATCCCACAAGGAACCTGACACTTTTCACACATGAAGCTTTCCCATAGGCAAGAATGAGCTTTGAAAAGCTATAGAGATGAGTTTATAATGCAGTGATGACTCCTTCCATACAACCAAGAGAGAAAAACACACACACACTTAACTGCACCAGGCCCTGGGGCACGCTTGCAGCTGTGCAATGCAACCAGAACACTTTAGAAAGCAAAGCAATAACAAGGTAATAATTGTGAAAGGGGAAGAAACCTATCTGTTCCACTGTAAGAAGGAATTAAAGGCACTACAATAGTGTGCATATAACAGGACTGGACTCAGAAAAAACTAGTCTGGCTCTGTAAAAGCAAACCAGCTCCAAGGCAAACCTGAGCATGCAGTGACTCTGTCATGTTTTGTAGGGGTTATCACCCTGGTTTTCTTCTATATAGCACAGGGTTGTAGCTCTGTCTGCCTGCATCTCTGTCAGATCAAGAAAGGGGGACTCTCCAGAGAAGTGGCCTAGCTAGGGAGGGTGTATAAATTGTCAGTCAAAACCAGAGATGTGTAACTAACCCAGGCCTCTCTGAAGGCATGGCCTGTAGGATAATTTAAGCATGTCTTGTTACTGTAGAACTACAGAGTGGAAAAATCTTCTGAGTGCAACCTGCTGTCAAATTGCATCTGAAGACATTTATACAGAAAAAAGATCAAAGACTCATGGCTCAGCAGCCACGAAGTGGATACACCAACCATCCCTGACTGGCTGGCCAAAAGCAAGAGAAGAATAGGCCAGTTTGTGACAGCCAACCCAGCACGTTCAGTCTACATCTCCCTCACCCCTGAAGCAACTCTGCAAAAGACCATCTGATAGCAATTGGGTTCCATCAGCACAATTCAGACAAAAAGATCCCAGAAGGTACAAGAGGACATGTTGGGGGCAGTCATGTGCTAAAATGCTGACGTTGCTTTTGAACAAAAGCCGGTTCACATCCCACCATCTCTTTGAATAAGAGGAACAAGCATTTGACTGGTGGGAGATCTCTGCAGAGCTCCTGAAACTCCTTCCTGCTCCACATGAGGATATGCACAGGAGTCTTTGCTCTTCAAAAAACCTTAGTACAGGTTTTGTACCGAGATTTAATTGCTGCTCAAAGATCTGTGAGTGATCCCATAAACAGCAGCATTAGAGACAGGCTGCCAAGGAGCCAGAGGCCTGATTCTGGGACACAGCTGCATGCCTAGCAAGGGTCATGAGTCTTGGCCTCTCCACAGAGCAGAACTTGTTGGAAACTCCACCCAGCATGGAACAGTGGTATATACCCAGTATAAGAACAGTGAGTTACTAAGGATATGTTCTCTGCCCATGGGATGTCTTGCCAAAAAAGACAAGGCCATTTGCAGCAAAATATGGATAAATATGGATATAATATGGATTGTGGCCAAATTTGGAAAAAATTATGTCTCCTTTGCTCCTACAACATTCCACAACTGGGCAATTGGCCCAATGCCATTTCCACACAACCCAATTGGAGGTTGCTATCAGTCATTCATTTGAATCCACTGAACTGCTGACCTACATCTGACCAAACAGACAGAAAAGACCCTGTGGCCTACATTATAAACAACTCGATAAATGCAGGGAAACTGAGACAAAAGATTCTCCTTCAGAAAATCAGCTTGGTGATCAGCCTGTGCTGGGAATCGAGGCTCCTTGCAAAAAGCACCAAACTCTATAAATTAAAAGATTTATTATGTGTATTACACTTTTTTCAGCTCAGTAGTTAAAAACTGAAAACTGTGAGCCAAATTCACTGTTGATGCACATCCATTGAGTTCAGTAGCTTTGACTGGGGTGACTGCAGCTCACTGCTCCCTTGAAGTGCCACAGGCTGCCCTTGGATTGCATGTTTGGTGCAGAGATGCAGAGAATGGTGAAGAGACACATCCTGGCAAGGGCTCCTGCAGACCACATCAGTGACTCCACGTAAGTGTGATGGGATTGTATTTGCTTCCCAGAACAAAGAAGCTGACTCAGAGATGGTATCCTTTTCCCACTGCTGAAACCAAGTTAGCCATGATTTAGAAAGAGGAGCCTAATGACCTTAAACAGATTGCTCAGGTACTTGGATTTACCTAATCTCATCTTTCCTAGCTCTTTTCGTGGAAACAGAGCTGGTTCAGCTGCTCTCCAGAGATCTCTGACTGATCCTGGATATAGAAGGGGTGGAGGTTGGACATTTCATCTCCTCATCTGCCCCACTGTCTGTGGTTGTCTTTGCCACCCTCCTGTTTCCCTCCCTGCTCTCCACACTCCTCTCTGCCTGCTCCTTCCCCCACTCAGCCTGGTCTTGGTACAAATGTCAGGTGTTCACTCTCTCTTCTTTCTGCTTGTGAGACAACAATGTGATGACACAGAGACCAACAGATTCCTCCATCTGAAGGTCTCATCCCGACTGCTGGTGCAGCCTGAGGTTGTTGCATGCAGGACTCTGGCAGCTGGGGCTGACATTCTGTTAGCATTCAAACACGTTTTATCTACTTGGAGCATGGTATTTCCTTTCCTGATTCTGTCTTCTTGTTTATGACAACAGCCTCATCAGGTAGTTTAGGGTCAGGTACAGCCAATCTCACACATTTCTTGTGTAAGAGCTTTCAAGGAAGAAATGTTCTTTTTTTTTTTCCTGAGATCTAGCCTTCTCATGTGCCTGCATCCCAGATGCTTTGCATCTCAATGAATGTAGATCAAGAAAGCAAACCTATTACAGAAAAATATGACAGAGGACAAAATTGGACCATATGGCTCTGAAACAAGGCATCAGATATGAGCCTGAAAGACAATGAGAAGAATTTTGACAAATAAGCAAGGCAACAGATATGAGTCTGAAAGACAATGAGAAGGATTTTGACAAATACCTATGAAAGAAAGCACTTTCCTTGCACAGCAGTTGCATTTGAGACATAAGTTGTCATTAACCCAGAAAAACCTCTGCCATTTCCATTTTAAAACCTGAAACTGAATGCTACTATCACTCGTGTTTAATGGACATTTTGTCATTCACTGCAGAAATGAAAGGATATGACCTTTGCAAAAAAAAATCTCAATTTTTATTGATAAGAATCACTGCCAGTCACACAACATTAGTTTATTAGGAAAACTTAATCAAAACATCTGAACCTGACACCTGAATTTCAATGACTGTGTTGACATATAGAAGTGAAATTAACTTGTGTGATTAAAACAGGATATTTCAGGTCTTCTTAAATATATGGGAAAAAAACCCCAAACAGTGGTAGAGGTAAGTTTCAGTGATCCTAAACCTCAAAAAACCCCAATCAAACAAAATATCCCCAAACTCCAAAATGCCTTAGAAATGAAAATGTCTTCAAATAGATGTTAATGGAGAGCACAGGAATGTATACTACTACCCTGCACAGGTTGGTATGCAAGAGACTGCTGTCATAGTGCCTATTACACACATCTTTATTACACACATAGAGTGAATAGTTTGTACCTTGGAACTTCCTATCAGCTGATCTTCAAGGGTGTTGGAGGCTCTTGACTCCTCCCTCACAGAGAGGAACTGATGCAGCAGAGAGGAGGATGACTTTGGAAATCAGCTCACCTTTGCCCAATAAATGAGTGAGACATTAAAACAGAATAATGGTCTTAACCTCATTTAAGCACTTTTCATCTTAAATGTAAAAAGCTCACAAGCCATACTTAAAGGCGAGGGACCGTCATGAAATGAATAGTTTTGATTTCTTTTCTTATGGGCTTTCTGCACTTAAAGTCTGCACTAAAAAAAACCCAAAACAAAAACCAACAAGAACCAAACCAAAACAATTAGTTGCACTGGAAAGTTTTGCTGCTGTGGGCACGAGAAATCTTGCTTTCCTGCTGACAGCTGAGGTACTCAATACCATTTTCTAGGAGAAGGAAGTACTGTCAGACCTGGGTTTGGTTATGGACTCTGCTGACAAGCCTCATCACCAATAATATGTACATGCACTAAAATACACTTTGCACACCTTGCTGATGAGTTATGTATGCAAATATGTTGAGGCCAGGTGCACACATAGCATTGCCACACTGAAGTCATTAACTTGTGCCACTTGGAGGATGTGGTCTAGGCCACAGCAGGTAAAATGGGGCTCTTTAGACATTCATGATCTGGTTAATCCACTGGGTAAGCCCTCATATGGCAAGAATGTGAGTCTTCATCTTCATTAGATGCTCCAAATCAGCTGCAACATGGTCAAGACTCAGAAAGAACTTTTTTAGAAGAAACATCCAACCAAACCAAGCCAAACCAAAGAGCCAATCCCAAACAAAACACACACACACACACACACAGAGACAGAGAAACAAGTGCCACCACATGAATCCTCCCCCAAAAAACCCCGACCCTCCCAACAAACACTGTTGAGTGTCAACAACTGTATTCTTGCCCAAATAAGCCTGAGCCAAACCCCAAAGAAGCTACATTCAGATGTAAGAGACTTCTAAAATAACTGTTATTTCTGTTCTCTGTAACTACACTGGGTTCTTTGTAGTTAATATATTCAGGCCTGTTGAAGGACAATTCTGAAAATTTTAATGGCTTGGTAATCACAAGAGAATGAGCTGCTGACATAGCAATGCCTTCTCACTTTTGTACTAGGACTCCAGCAAAGATATCCAGGGAGACTTGTGAAAAGTTATAACAAACTTGCACTGCATCAAACAGAATACTTACATGTTGCATCTGAAACATATGCTACAATGTTTTATATTTTAGGCCATTTCAACTGGAACAGAATGGAAACAGTCCCCTGCTTGGGGAGCTGGGAAAAGCTAAACCACCTTTGCTCAAAACCAGAGAAACCAGTGCCTGGTCATTCTGCATGCCCAGAGGTCAGTGCTAAAGGGAGTAGCAGTGATGCAGAAGATGTGGGGAAGTTTGGAGACCCGGATGGGCTCTTCACAAGGGGTCTCTGATGTGGGTGGGTGATGCCCTGGGGTCGAGAGAGACACTCTTGGCTCCCTCAACTCTTAACAGAGGTGAGAGCCCAGCGCTGCCCTGGGGAGGAGCCAGGCAGTGCGCACTGATTCGGGGTGGAGCTCGAGGCACCAATCGCTCCCCAAAGAAACAAGTATCCACTGCTCATAAATCTGTTTTACCACCTTTCCATGCCAAAGGGCAGTGGGGTTCAGCAACAGGCTGCTTTAGCAACAGTTCATTCTCTGCTCAGCCGCAGCTTTGTTTAACTCAGCTAGCAGTGACTGCAGAATTTTTCTTTTATTGACTGTGTCCATTTAGAAGCCAGCAGAAAGCACATATTATTCATTCAACTAGCTTTCATAATGCCCACCTCATGAAACCACAGCCACAAATAACTTTCATATAAAGCTTTTGAGGCTGATTGGTGAATTCAGTCAGAAAAGACCTTTCTGCTTGATAATGCAGTTGTAGGGTTATTTCAACTATAAGAGTCTAAAATAAATGCAGTTCTACTGAATTTAAAACATTTCAGAGAAATGTGCCAATGCAGTTCCATGTCAGAACGAAAAAAAGTCAAAACACTCTGTGAAGATAAGTTGCAATGATTTCACAGAATATTAGAATCATAGAATATGCTGAGTAGGAAGGGACACATCAGGATCGTTGAGATTCGGCTCCTGACCCTGCACATGACACCCCAACAATCACACAATGTGCCTGAGAGTCTTCAAATCTTTCTTGAACTCTGCCAGGCTTGGTGCTGTGACCATTTTCCTGGGGAACTGTTCCACTGCCCGACCATCCTCTGGGTGAAGAACCTTTTCCTAATATCCAACCTAAACCTCTCCCAGTTCAGCTTCAGGCTGTTTCCTCAACTCCTATCACTGGTCACCAGCAGAGATTCCTGCTGCTCCTCTGCTGCCCACAGTGAGGAAGTCAAAAACCCCAGTGAGGAAGTCAAAAACCCCACTGAGGTCTCTCCTCAGTCTCCTCTTTTCCAGGCTGAACAGACCAAGTGATCTCAGCCACTCCTCGTACGGCTTCCCCTCCAGACCCTTCATCATCCTTGTGGCCTCCCTTGGACACTCTGTAATACCTTAATGTATTTTTGATATCATGGCACCCAAAGCTGCCCCAGCACTGGAGGTGAGGCTGCCCCAGTGCAGAGCAGAGCAGGACAATCCCCTCCCTTGCCCAGCTGGGGATGCTGCGCCTGATGCCCTCCAGGACAGGGTTGGCCCTCCTGGCTGCCAGGGCACTGTTGGCTCATGTTCAACTTGCCATGGACCAGGATCCCCAGGTCCCTTTCCGTGGCACTGCTCTCCAGCCTCTCATTCCCCAGTCTGTACATCCAGGGCTGCCCCACCCCAGGTGCAAAATCCATCACTTGCCCTTGTTAAACTTCATACAGTTGGTGATTGCCCAGCTTTCTAATTCCTCAAGGTCTCTCTGCAGGGCCTCTCTGGCTTTGAAGGAGTTGACAGCTCATCCCAATTTAGTGACATCAGCAAACTTAGTATTCCTTTGAGACCTGCACCCCAAAGAAGATGTTGAAGAGCACTTGGCCAAGGATGAAGCCAATAGCAGAAATGAAAGCATAAGGCATTAATGAAATTAAACTATTTCGTCTATTAAAAGACCATTTAAAATTAATTCTATGGATAATATAAAATCTTTAAATTTCTGATTTGATTATGAATTTTGAAAAAATAATAAGGAAAACCAAGGATGATAATTTCTGAGGACACTGACTATGTAGTTTCTGACCAGCAGCATTGCCAGACACAGCAGAGAGGGAAGCACACTGCCTGAATTTTGGAGACTTATCTAGCATTTGATTATAGCAAATTTCTTCCTCACTCAGTGGGGAAGCCAAAAACATTTGCACTGGCACGAGCCATGTTGCATTGTATGTAATTTTGAAATTAAAAAGAAAAAAAGAAAAAGAACTGCACTATGCACTACCAGCAGTGGTACAACAGTATAGTACAACATCTTTCAGAAGATTTTCTGCATCACACAACACAATATATGGTACAGCTTATATAAAACCAAAATTTACTAAACTAGAATTCAGGGGCCATGTTGTAGTCTTCAAAATGAGAAATAAACCCTAAATTTCTTCCCTGTAAATACTACATACTCAATTTTTTTGAGAATTATGAATGACTAAGTTTTAAGAAGGACATGGACGCAGACCATAGCAGGTTCTTTCTGCAGTCCTTAATTCCCAAACCAGGAGGAGCGTCTGAACCTCCAGACCACACAGGGTTTTGGGAGAACCTTTCTGAATCATTCTGACACACCAGAGTTCCTTTTTCCATCCGAGACTTCTGGGAAGGCTGCGCCCTCTCCTGACAGTTCAGGACTCGGTTGCAGGGACTGATAAAGCCACTTTGCTGCAGTCAACAAGCCAAGGCTCAGCCTCGGAACTACCTAGACCAGACCAGGCCGACTTAAAACCTCTATTGCATGGTGAAGAAGGGCTTCACGTTGAGATGGATATATTAAAATCATAAACTTTATCACCATGCTTTAAGAAAATAAGTGGCTTGAAAGTATTTGCTTTAAAAACACCTCATCATTTATTTGAACGTGGATAGAACACCATGCTAGAATCATCTCCAAATAAGATACGGTGTTTACAATCCACGCAATTCTGTAAAGGAAACTTTCATATTTTTAAAATATAACCTTGAAATTACCGTTGTAACCCATGAATTCCATTTCACAGAGCTAATACATGATATGGCTAATGCTATTATAAAGAGTAAGTCTGCCTTCACAAGCAAATGTAATCTCCTTCAACCAGCAAAGCTTATGCAGGAACGACTGAAGAAATCCCACACATCTTGTCAATCATTCACACTATGCCTAAGTGAATATTAGCTTCATTTTTTTGTGTGACATGCTTACCTCTCATCTGATCTTGCATTCAAGTTAAGTGAATTTTGTGGACTCACAACTGCATACTGATTAACACTTCTGGTCCTGGAAACTTCTGAATGCCACCAAGAAAGAGAAGGAAATTTTCACCACATCAGACTGGCAAGGACTATTTGGAGGAATTTTTTGCCTTTCTTTATAGCTTAGGATATGAGTCACTACTTCAAAGCATCTGAAATTTTACTTGACAAATTTCCTTCTAATCTAGAACCTGATTACTGACACCATTTATATTCCTGTATTTTCTTCTGAGACACATGATTGTTCTGCAACTGTGGGCTTTTGCACTAGAAGGGCTTTACTATTTTGTTTTTCTTCAGGATGCCAGTGTTGCAAAATGTGTAACACATAAAATTTTCTTAAGAAAGGATGTTCTTTAATGTTTGGTCTTTATATACTTTCAAGCCAAATCAACAAGAAGGGAGATTCAAACAGAGAGTAGCTAACAAGCTCTAAGTGACATACAGGTGTTAGAAAAACAAATTACTTGTGGGTAGAATTGCCTCATTAAGGTTTAGGGATGGACTTGCTCCAATGATCTCAGACCCAGGGGGAGGTTAACCAGGCTTGGGAAGAAGGATGTACCACTGATAGTGGACACGAAGAATGCAGAATTTATGGGCCCCAAGGACACAGAGCAGAACTTCCAAGATAAGGAAGAAACCAATAAAGACAACTCAGTGACCATGCTGAATCAGCTCTGCCTGGGTAAAAGGTAATTCCAGCAGGGACAGATCACAACCACCAGCTGAGAGCCCACCTCAGTGCAAGAGAAAGCCTGAGCATGCGGACTAATCAGCAATGAGAAGCGAGAGTCATTAAACAATAGAGCAGAGAATACCAATTAGTAAAAGAACTGTGTAACTTGCAGCCAGTGGACACTAATTCCTTTGTTTGCTAAAATGTATGAATAGTAAAAAGTTTTTATAGTTGGTGTGCTTGATTTGTGGAATACCACAGAGGACCCAGGCTTGTGCAACTCTGAGATAAATAACCAATGTCTCTCTCGAGTGTGTAATTACTGACTTGTTGTACTGGGTAAAAAATCTGATTTTTTTAGACAACACTAGGGCTTATGTTGCTGTCTGGGGAGTTTACAGGCAGCATGTTTATTTCACATATCATTGAAATGATTGGTAAGGCAGATGTAAAAGAGAAGATAATTATTATTTTACCTTCTCCAATTGTATTATTTACAACAGGATGATTAACAGTCACAGCCAATGACCACCAATTAAACATAGATGGAATGGAAAATGATTATTCACAAAGCTGCACCACACAGTAAGGGATACTTCGGGCCTCTGGAAGTTAATGGTTACTGCCAGATTTTGGGGGTGGGGGGAAGATCTCGTTTCTCTGTTGCTTTACAGCAAAGCATTTCACTGTTTTTACACGATCTTCTCTAAACCCTTACGATTTGTAAATCGCATTGTTGTACACTAGGTGAAGGTCAAAGAGCACTGAGCTCTAAATTACCCTATATCCTGTTCCCTCAGGCTTCTCCTTCTGTCCTGCCGGGTCAGCACAAGCTTCACTCTGCGCTTCTGACACTAAGCTGTAAAAAGAGAACAGCCACCAGGAGGCGAAGTAATAGAGCCTCATTAATAGTCACAGACTCATTAATAGTCATCCATGATTATCTTCAGCTATTGTAACAGGATTCAGAACGTCACAGAAACGTTGCATTAACAATTTAATTCCCCCCCTGCTTCACAGAAGCCTTCTATTGCTGATTAAATTAGCAGATTAATTATAATTACCTTTAAACGCATTTGAGGTATTTTTATTCCACAAACCTATCTGAAACATGAACTGTTCTACGTTTTATGCCTTTCTCAGCCAAACAACTGTGTGTTTAAACATGGTGTGTGTGTATCTAGAGCCTCTGGAGGAGCTCAGGCTCTGGGGTGACCTTGTTGCTCCTAGGTGAGGTTGTAGACAGGTGGGGTCGGCCTCTCCTCCCAGGCCACCAGGGACAGGACAAGAAGTCATACTTGTAAGCAAGAGAAGGTTTAGGTTGGACACTGGGAGGAATTTCTTCACAGAAAAGGTGATTAAGCTTGGAATGGGCTGCCCGGGGAGGCGGTGGAGTCACCGTCCCCGGAGGTGGCGCTCGGTGCCGCGCTCTGGCCGACACCGCGGTGTTGGGGCACAGGCTGGGCCCGCTGACCTCAGAGGTCTTTCCCAACCCAATTCACTCCGCGATTCCGTAACAAAGCTTTAATGTTATGCTTCGCTCGCTATTTTATTAACACAATTCGTACCGCGTTGTGACCGCTGTACGGAGCTCAGTTAACCATGGCCCCAGGACGAATACCAGGCTTTGCACGCTACTTAAACGCTACTCTTTTTAACGTTATTCTTTACAATTTTAACACACGCTCGCTTGGGCTTGGAACTAACTAGCGTTTAGGGTCCCTTCCAACCCCAAGCCGCCCTAGGACTCTGTGTCCCGCCGGCACAGCAGGACCCGCAGGAGCACTCGGCTCCCTCCCTCAGCCATTTATCCGCAGGGCTGTTTACGGCGGGGCGCGGGCCGGGCCGGACGTGACGCGGGCGGGGGCGGCGGCGCGGTGCGTGCCNGGGAGAGGGCTCAGGGATGTGGTGCAAGAAGTTAAGCTGTCCTGTGTGTTTGGCTTTTCCTGACAAGCTTTCTCTTTCGAGGGGCGTAAAGCGTGTCTGTTGCTAAATGCGTCTGGACAAGACAGGCGGAACAGAGTTAGAATTTAAGTATGGTATTTTTCTTTCTTGTAGAAGAGGTAATGTCATTCTGAAATGGGGCGAAATTGCTCAAATGCTGTTAGGTCCTGACATTTCAGTTTGCTATGAGCAGTGTCTACTTGATGAACCAAAATATAATTTTTTTTCTTTAGAGAAGATAATGCCTTAAAAACAGCGGTTAAACTTTGGGATTCCTTCAAAGTGTCAGTAAATTGGCCGCTTAATAGTGACAGCCCTTCCTTCCATCTTCAGCACAGAAATGGAAACCGGCAGTTTAATGCTCCTTAAGCAAACATCTGTTCATAAATGGCTGGAGTGAGTAGAGAAACATTGTTGACAGGAGCTGCGCTGGGTTGGTTTTACAAGTTTTGTTTCCATGCATGGTTTAGAGCCCAACATGCTTCATTAGAACTCATTTTTCAGCTGTTGAGCCCATGGTAAAGTGAGTTTGATGGATGCTGCTTTTTAGCTGGATTGGTCCTTGGAGATTGAACAAAATTAAAAGTATTTCCTCCTTGTTTTATTCTCTGGACATATGAACTAGACTTAGAAAGGCAATTAGCCTACTTTAAAAATAAAAATGGTCTGTTGTATTGTCAGCACAGGCAGAGGTTTGCTCATGCAATGCACAGGTAGCAGTTTCTCCTCCTGAAGTTGGGCTATACCTGGAGGAATGTGACATTAATTGTGGGAGCCTGGGGAAGAATTGGAGTACCTGTGGCTACTGAGGGCTTGTTTTCTTTATTTTAAACACTCATGTCAGTGAGAATAAATAGCATGAATGTGAGAATGAAACTTAAAAATATGTTGAAAAGCTAATGGAGCTCTGGTGTTTTCATTCTGCATTGATAGTTGCATAAAGTACACATTGTATGACCTTTTAAGGTCATGTGAAAGTATGACCTCTTGTTTTTTTTTCCTTAATTTGTTTATAAGTAAGCAGTTGAAGGATCTCAGCCTCATTTGTTTTTTATAATGTACTTTGTTTTTGCTCAGATTATGGTTTTGTTTAGTAAAGGATTTAATAGACTATAAAATCTGGAGTTCACACAGTGAATCATATTTTGTTACATATTTCTGGTGATGAGGGCTCTATGTTATCTCTACATTTCTACTTAAAAACTCCACCAGTAGCTTACTAAGCTAACACAAGCCTTTTAACACCTTAATTACCCAAAGTAATATTCTGAAACTTTCAGTAGTTTGAAAAGACTTGTCTTTCACAGTGGAGATAATAGAGCACTTTAGATGGACCTCAGGCAACTCTGCCTTCTCCTCTTGAAATATTCATTGAGCTGTCCTTGCAGATCTGTGGTGGTATCAGTTGGAAATCCAGTGGTAAAGAAACCGATGCTCAATCGAGTTGTTTTCACTACGCTCAGCAGCATAATTTTCTTGCAGATACCATTATCTATCTCGACAGAATGTTCATTCCTCTCTGTGCTATTGTGTTGTTTGACAACTTAAACTGCTTCTTTGTGAACATTTCAGAGCAATGACATGCTAACCCTTTCACGGGGATTCAAAATACTTATATTTTTTCTGGATAGTCAGAGAAGTGCCTTAGATCCTACTCATTCCTAGGTGTTAGAAATTTTGTCTGTTAGATTTTCTCCTTTGTGCAAAAAAACCACACTGAGTAAGCTGCTGCTATTGCACACACACACACACACACACACACAGAGAGAGAGAGAAAAAAAGCCTTGAAATATGCCTTGTTTGAAAATTGACAGTTTCATTTTCTGTAGACTTTCTTTCATGCTAATGTCTTTGGCAATTAAAGTTTTCAATTGCAAGGAATATTTCTGTATTGGTGCCACTTGCAAGGGGATCCAAGAAATCTGCTGTAAAGCAAATAATTCGGGTTTTTCAAATCAAAGTGTCCCATGTTGGGTGAACCACAGGGAAGGGCAAATCCTCTCTTCACTTTAGTATGTTTGGAAGTAGGGTGAAGGAAACGTGAAACCTTAAGTTCATATGTCTATTGATAAGCGATGGAAAATAGGTTTTATTCTTTGGAGTATTAAGTGTCCCTCCTGTACTGTGTTTTTAATATGAGGTAATGTCTGTAGGTGGGCTAAATGGTGAATAAGTAAGCCTGCTCACTGAAAAACAAGCAGTAAGTACATTTGCAATAATAGGAAGAAGACCCATGGTTGTTTTCCTTGTGCAGCTGTATTTCCTGTGCCAGGCTGTGGGAGAAGCTGTCACAGCAGAGTGCAGCCCTGGGCAGTTCTGATCCACGCTGTGCTGCAGTCTGTGTGAAGTTTGAAGGGTTTATGTGTGATGGAGATCATACTGCTCTCTGAGGAAGTCTCTGAGAACACTTGACCCTAAGTAATCTAGTTCTAATACTTTCTAATCTAGCATCTTTTTATCCTACTTTAGAACACATTCCCAACTAGTATGTTTGAGGGTAACATCCAGAAATAGATTTCTCGCTGAGTTGAGCACTGTTTTAAAAGGAATGTAAGAAATCATAAGAATGAAAACATCTGAGTTATGTGTTACTTGTGACATCTGTCTTTACACATTGTGTGGCTGTGTGCTGTGTGTTGGACACAAATACTGCATTCCACAGAGCAGGATTGTAACCTGATTGACTGTCCCAGCCAGTTGTGTTTGTCCCTATGAATTTAAGATATGCTGGTTCTTACAATATTTTCCCCACTTTCTGTTTACAGATTTATGTACAGGCAGCATCTTCATCTGCAGCTGTTAAAGCACATCAATAGACTTTGAATTGAAACATTTTTTTGCTTATAGGAACTTTGAGGATAACCTTGTCTTTTAGGTTTGGGGAATAATGCTGTTCTTGATTAAAAAAGGAGTTTAATGAACCAACAGAACATTTAGATTCATATTTTTCAACAGCTTCTCTGATTGTACAGCTAAGCCAGAATGAAATAGGGAGAAGTGAAGCAGCACAAATACTGAAAATACATGTTTGCTCCTTTACATAGTTTAACAACATTTAAAATGGAAATGCTTATATCCAAGATCTGTTCGAATTTCACATTTGTGCCACCTAGCTTGGTCTTCCTGCATTGTCAGTGATGAGAGGAAGAGCAGCACTGTCAAAGAGGTTTGACTGTTGAATAGGCTGGATTGTTTAGGGGTGCCTGGTGTTTAATGCCAGCCTGAGGAGCACAGGAGAACAGGAAGAATGAGCTGCCTGAGATTAGTGCCAAATTCTTGGTGAAACTGTCCTGAGTTCTGTTACTTTAATGTTCATTATACATACAACACTTTGTAATAGAAAGTGTCCAGCAAATTCAGTGTTTGAAACCACAGTAATGTATAGTGGAATTGATTCATCCCAAATGATTGGTAGTGAGAAATAAGGCTTAGATATGTTTGCCTTACTGAAAGTGGAGAACATTGTTTTCCTCAACTCATACTAATCCAAGAAAAGGTGCTCTGAAACTCCTGCTGTGGGTAATGGACCTTCTGGCTGTAACAGCATTAAGATCAAAATCGAAAACATTGATTTCTTGGAGGCTTTATGAAATAAACATTTTCTTGCTGTATTTTGTTTGCTGGTAACTATTTCCAAAAATAAAAGTAAGCTTATTAAACCAATTTAAGAACATATTGACTTCAGCCTGGACAGACACACTCTAGAGTGGATTTGGGTTGCAGAAATACTGTTCTAACAGACAGACTCTCCTCATTTACAACTACCATTCTACAAATAGGTTCTCTGGTGCAGAAAGACTGGGAATCTGGTTTCCATTGTTCATAAGCCAAAGAAAAGGCAAAGAGATAATGGAAGAGGACAGCTTTTCCTACTGGAAGCCAACACCGTGCTGTAATAAGAAGTCTAAATCTGGTCCATACTGTGATATTTTTGGCATTTGCTAGAGGTATTCCCTTGCAGTAAGAGTTAAATGTTCTTGGAAAGATCAGAGGCTAGCAGCTAATGACTTGAATCCATCTCCTTGCCATTGCAAGGCTTTTACTGTGAGGTATTTCAGTAACGTTGTAATTTCTGTCATGGAGATCTTGATTGTGCCATTTCTGATTATTGTGTTTCCTGTATGCTTTAAGGAGGTGGTTTGCTTAACTCAGCTTTTCTTCAGAATAATCCACAGCTGAGAGGTTATTCATTGCTTTGCTTCCTCTCAAGTTAAAGGAAACATTCTGCTTTACAAGGGGTTTCTTTTCAATTTACATGCCTCAAGTATTTCTTTAGAGATACTCTTAGCGACCTCCTGATTTTTTAGGTCTTATGTAAGAGCCAAACAAGCTGTTTCAAGTTTTCACTTAGGAGATACACAGAGAAGGAGCTATTTATACCTGCTTTTGTGTAGTGTAATTGCATTGTTCTCTATGCTGCCTAGTCTTTGTTAGGCTGTTGCTATTACTCTACAAAAAGGTAGTGAATAAGGATGTGATCTGTGTGTGAGGAAAGCACATACTGTTCCCTATTTACTGCAAACAATCAGCCTGGTTTTGTTGTAAATGTTTTGAAAACCTAGCTAATGATCAGAAAAGGAGAATATGCATTTTCTCTTTCAAGTTCCTTGCCTATCAAAATTTTTCTAGCTTTACTGATTTCTGTTTTCTCTCTTCTTTTAATGTTTCAAATTAACTTGAATTGCATTCTTAAATGCATGTGACTTGGGAAAAACGTTTGAACCTTGAATCTTAATTAATTAATCAATCAACATTTTTCTTCTTTAGAGTACAATGTCAATATATATTGTGAGTGTATTGGTGAATTGCATTTATAATATGACTTACACAGTGGTCTCCTGTTTGTGGTACTGAAACTTTTGAGAAATTCCTTGATGGTGAACGCTAGAGTGTGAATATAAAGAGGCACATGGAAGCAAAAACTAGCATTTCCAGTTAATAAAAACCCAACAAGCAAACAGGTAAAAGAAAGAAACACAGAAAATGGCATCTGAGAGAGAATACAATTCTTTATTTTTCCTAGAATACCTTGGTACAACCGCATGCCATGAGCAATTGATAGAAATCTGTCTTCAGTCTAATCTTAAACTGTTGAGATCTGCAGAAGTTACTGGCATTTGTCAACATAAATCTGTGTTTGTGACTATAGCAATGCACTAAACATGAACACTTTAACTCTGTCAGATTCCTCACCTCAGGGTGTAAGGTCTGATGCCAGAAACCTGGGTTGTTACTTATTACGAGTCACAGAAGTTAGGCAAGTTATGCTCTGTTACACAAGACTTGTAATTTCCTTCAAATCACAATCCTTATTATATAGTGTACTGAAAAATTGGTGGTTTCTTTTAAGAAATACATATTTAAAGAATCTATAGAGCATGTGAACAGAGCATGTTAGCTTTATACTTGACTTTTAAATTTGATCACCAATTGGCTCAAAAATAAGATGATAAATATTATTTATCATATCCATATTATTGGTCATAGAACTTATTCAAATTCTACTTTGGGTTAAATCACATTGTAAACATCACTTGAAATACCAAGTTTACAAAATAAAGTAGCAGAATGTCTTGACCAAGAATATGTCTGAGTTGGGTAAAAGGACTACAAAAGATGAAGCCATAGTTCCAGCTGTATTTGAAATGCCAGACAAAGCAGGGATTAACTAAATGAAATAAGGAACAAAATAGTTGTTCTGTCAGACCTGTGGGTTTTCACCACAGGTTTCAATGGACAATAACTAATTTGGTTTCTAGCTGGCAGATAGAACACTTTTGGAAGTCATGAAAGAGGACCATAATGAAATTCTTTCTGAAGAAAGCTACATTAAGACTATAAAATACCCATGCTGTTTTATATTGGGAGGAGAATTGGGATTATGCCCAGTTTAAAAATTTATCACTGATTAGTCAAGAGGAGGGGGAATACTATTATGACTTTTTTCCTTTTCTTACAGCTTGAGTTCTGTCAACAACAATTAAATTGTGTCTGTTGTAACCTTACACTCATTTATAATGCAGATTCATACATTTTGGAGCTCTCAGTGTTTGGCTTTTAAAATGCAGCAGTAGCATAACTGGAAATACCTGACATTTAAAAAATAATTATACAAAAGTCCATACTGTTGGTTATGCAGTGGGTTCTTCTGGGTTAAACTGATTAAACACATAGTAGACTATCAAACCTGTGATCAAATTTTTAAATGTACAGTTAATGTTCCTTGCAGATCCTGTTTTGGCAACTGTTATTGAAATGTAGCTGGAGCATTGTGCTGCTGGACTGCTGCTTTGTAAATGATCCCTGTGATGTTTTAAAAGTGCTTTGAAATGAAAAATTGAAGGAAGTTTCTTCTGCTCTATGTCAGAAGTTGCAGGAGAGAAAAATTTTAAATGGTCAGACATCCTTGTATATGTTCAATTGGATTTTAGCTGTTTGCTTCAGCTCCCATGCAATTATCTTTGTCCTGTGCTTATCCTTATTATTCTTGCTCCTTGTCTCCCCTGTTTTATGTTAACTGGAAAGAAAAGGAATCTTGTGGGTAAATTCCCTGTGATTGTGATGCTTGCCCCTCTCACATTATTCAGTTTGTTTTCTGAAACTGCATGTTTGGGTTATTTTAGATCATCCTTGCCTCCAAGGATGTTCTCAACTCTATTATGATTTATTTTTGGCTGAGGTTAAAATAGTCATACAGTAAAATGGTCAACAAAAAAATGGATAGAGTTGTTTTGATGGATAGTGTATGGATCTATGGCTACTGTAGGTTAACAATTAATTTTTCTTGGCATGTCTTGCCAAAATGAGATCCACTAATATAAGGTGATGTAGTTACTAATACAGACCTGAATGTGATATTTCAAATGACTCAGGTGAAAACCAACCTATACAAGCCTATAAATCTGAAAAGA
>VYZP01019824.1:0-14067 GCA_013400635.1 Hypocryptadius cinnamomeus
AGACTTTATTCTTGGCAAAGCCTGCCAAGTAATTATTTATTTCAGAAAGTGCATATTTGAGGGTGCTGCTCATTAGATACAGGACTTTCCAAACTACAAAGACACTAGCTAAAATTTCACTCTACTGATTTAAACTCCAAACTGAAGGATACTTGATGGGGGATGTTGTGAGAACAGTATCATTATGAATTCAGTACTCATTCTGCCCTCACTGGAACATTTGGTAGAGTATCGACAAGTTGCATTAACTGCAGAAGTAGCCCTTTGCCCCTCTTCCCTAAGGCTGTCCCATGCTGTGAACAAAGAGTCTGTAGGAAGTTTGTCCAGCTGCTGTCTATAGATAATGAGACTTTTGATTTTCTAAACTTGCCAAGCTAATACATTTCAACCAACAGAAATTCAACGGTATTTTTTTCTTCAACTCAGTGGAAATGATTTTATAAAAGCTACTGGCAACTATGTAAACCCATCAAGCAATTTATACAAAATTATCATATGGACCTGCACAAAACCTGGCAGCTCTTCTACCTTCAAATTGTCAGTAACTTTAAAAAGCTAAATTTTTGTCTTACGAACATCAGTCAAAAATATGAGTGCAAACATAAAATAGGAGCATTTGTCTTGACAGAAATAAAAGGCTTCAAGAAAACCTTACAAAGTACATTGCCAGAAAGGTTACAGCATTTTCAGTAAGATTACTGATTATTCCTATGTATAGGCTGTACTTGGCAAAAACCAGAAGGTTTATATATTGCATACATATGGATCCACATATGTGAATGTTGCATGTCTTAGTCCAAAACCAAGTTACACTTTGTATTCTGGAGTGGTAAAGGAAATCTTCTGGAGAAAGATAATTGTTTTTACCAAATCTGCTGTTCCTAAAAAGAAGTTTCCTAAGCTGCATTAGAGACTGACAATATCCTGAAACTGTTTCAATTCTTATGTGTTAATGTCACAGTATTATAGAGTAATCCAAAACGAAAGGGATTGCAAGAGGTCATCTTGTCCAACTGCCTACTCAAAAGAAGGTCAAAACTGAAATCAGACAGTGTAGGTTGGGGCTTTGTCTACTCAGGGCTTGAAAACCTCCAACAGTCTACTCAATCCTTAGTATTTCATTTTGCTGTTTTATTCTAGCACTCTAAAATTGTGAAAGCAGTTGTATTAACAGCTTTAACAAGAACTTGTAAAGAACACACATGAGGAGTTCTGTAACATCAAGAAAGCAAAATTTATTGAGGGGAAATATTCACTTCAACACTTAAATAAGTGATGTTTTAAAGGATATTGCTATTTTACTAGTTTTCATGAGGCAATGGGTAAGAGAGCCTCTCTCAATAAACATATCTGCTATAAACTTCTACATATTGAAAAGCTTGGTAGTTCTGCAACTGTATCAATGATGAAGTAAAAGCACAACAAATTATGTCAAAAGCTCAAAGCGTCCATTTACAGAATAGAGAAAAATGTGATTTTTAACTCACAGAGTTTATTTCATAAACTTTGAGCAAAGCCTGCTCAAAAGAGCAAGGTTTGCAGAAGACCTTAATTATATTGACAAGTCTAATGTTTATTTAACAACTCCTCCCTGCACACAGCTTTAGAACAAAGCCAACAAAAATCCAGCAACTGTAGCAAGATCAAAAACAACATGCAGAAGCTTCAGGGTTTCTCATGCTAGAAGAAGTACAGGACAAAGTTTCTCAACAGATCTATTTTTTGCCACAATGAAAATAGAAAAAAATAAACAAACAACCCCCCCAAAAAAACCTCTCAAAAGATTTCTGCTCTGCTATATTACACATGTAAGGAAACCTCCAAAGTTTACATTTTAATAACAACAAAACAATCGCCTACCTTTAAATTGAAAAGTATTTGATAAGAAATAGTAACAAGTTAAAAGTTTAGGGCTTTTTAAAATGCACCTATTTTGTAAAAAAGAGAGTGCATAGTAAAACATAGAAATTGCTTAGTGATATTCACCCACACTGTTCTACTTTCAATTGTCACAGCATTAAAGAAGAAAATATTCTGAAAGACACCAAACATAACAGGATTGTTTAAAATGATATCCCTAAACTGATGGAAACTTAATCAATAGTTTCCTTCTCTCTTCTACTTCTAACCTTCTGCCAGCTTCAGTTCCTTTGTCAGTTCACAGCAGAATCAGACAAGCACAAATAATGGTTAGATAGGCTGGAAGCATGCCATGAAACATGGGAACTGGGAAGCAGGTCCTTCCTTCATATCTGGCAGCAGTTATCTGCTAGATTGGCTAAGTGTACTCATAAGCCATATCCTTGGTTTTAATTTCCTGCAATGTTAAACTCCTTTTTCTAAAGTAAATTTTGTTTTCTCTTCCCATTAAAGACTTACAGATTCTCCACTACTAGTCCTACTCACATAACACATGTGGATACAGAGGTGTCCTTTGTCGAAGTCATTACAGTTTTAGAAAAATCCTTTGCTACAAATATTTATGTTGCTTGATAAAATTTTTAACATAAACTTCAGAACATTTCCCATTCGTGACTGCTTTTAGACCCTGTTTTCAGTTAAGGTTTTAAAGTAGTCATTCAGATGTGTAAGGCATCATTTTACAGGTTTTCTATACAAGTACTGGTGTTCAGTTCACAGTGGGAAATTCTATCCTGATTTTAAATTAAAGCTGCCAACATCTGTTACTTTTTCAGATCAACAATCACACAATAATAGCTCATTGCAAACATATAAATATTTCCATCATGAAAACTAAAGCTGCAAAAGGAGACACTCCACCAACTTGAAACCCTATAAAAGTCCTGCATAAGAAATTCCAGGCAACAGCATTTTGTTTTCCTCACCCCTTTCACTACATCTGCAACATTGGCAGTAGTATAGCTGCTACATTTTTCATCTTTCATTACTAATGTATTGCCGTTTCATAAATATAATTTCACATGCTACCAAAAAACCTCACATCTCTATTACCCTCTATCAACAAACTAGCAGACCCAGCCATTACGCATTTTGTAAATTGAATTGCATTATTACATTTAAGGCATGGCATGTTAAAGCACTAAAACTTGAGTTATAAATAGCCTGATTTGACAATATTTTCAGTATGGGGAGTAAAAAATGGGCACTTTTTAGGACCAACAGAGAGTCACACAGTAAATCAATGAACAGTAACTTATTAAAAAGATACTAAGGATAAAAAGCAGTTTGTCTGATGTGCAAACAAAATACATCATTATCACCCAGAATGCAAAATCCCATATCAAGAAACAAACAAGCAGGATAGCTATATTGAATTAGATCAATTATAAAAATAATTGAGTCATGCTAAACAAAATAACCATGTATTACAGCAATGCTACATCAAGAAGATGCTATCCTCCACTCACAGACTTTTAAACAGCATTTCTGAGACCAATACTACAATGAATTTCTTTCTTTATATAATAAAGAATCAGAAAAGATGCATAGAGCACTAACTCCCCACTTGACAGACACCAAAACCTTTCTTCCTTGTGTTTTAAATTACATGAGAAATGTATGGGCTGATCCATTTTCTTAGGTATCTGCATACCAGCCAATTCAGTGATACAAGCAAAGGAGAAATTAGTTAAATAGTAATTCATCAAGGTCATGAATTCAAGAGATTGTAATCCCTGCCTCACAGTCAAGGCAGGATCTCCCTGACAGAATACCCAAGTGGTGAAAAAAAAGCAGCTACTTCCACCCTCCATTATCAACTTTCCTTGCACAAGCCAGTAGCACCTTTCCTAGAACAAACTCAGCTGAAAAAGAACTGATCATCTGGAGTTCTCTCAGGCACTGTGAAAGGTGCTGTCCCATAATGTAGTGAATTATGGCCAAATGTCTGATTTGTGGTGGCTTTGCCTTTGAAAGGGATAGACTTGTGTTAAATCCACATGAACGGTAATTTAAAATACAGCTGTATTATGCACAATGCGTCTCTATGACGCTGCCCCAAAACAAAAGGCAGCTACACACCACACACCCCATTTTCAGGCTCTTTCAGTAGGATAACTCAAAGATGGTAAAGGCAGTAGTATCCCAGAGCATGTTCTCCAACTCCTCTACCACAGTCTGAGAATTAATGACAAGTGTGTTTGGAGACTGTCTATACATCAATGATAAAAGGTGTAGACACATCACACTGTCTTGATTCAGGTAAGTCAGAAGCAGAATTATTTATTAGCAGTGTGTGGATTGCATTTGGTCTCAAAGCAGTGCATTTTGGACAGAGACAACATTTTCTCCAGCAAAAGTAGTTCTGCTTGTCCTGCAATGAACTGAGAATAAATGGGGACTGTGGCAAAAGCGAGGGGAGCGCCAAAACAAAGCACCTCAAAGAGATGTGTAAGTAAATATAATCCATGTTTCTTCAGCTATTGCAAAACAACAGCATTTTATCCAGAAAGTGGAAATAAATTCAATTCCCTTTTCTGCACAAATGCATCCCGAGTTGCACCTCCCACTTCCCATGAGAATACAGTGGTTTTACACACTCTGGAGTGGGAGATCTAGCTTCCTTCCTCAGCCAGATCAATTCTACTTTGTACAGCACCTGGACACTCCCAGTAGGAGAACTCGAAAAGCTGCTGGCCTTTGTGCCCTGCAGATGCACAATCACCACACGCATTAAAAAAAAAAAAAAAATAACAAGAATGTGACGCTTAATGTCAGTCTTTCATTCCTACTCTCTTCATGACAATATCATGTTTGTACATAAAGTACAAAGGGTCTGAAAAAAATTGAGGGAAATGGAGGGAATTGAAGAAAATTCAGATCAAAAATTATTTCAAGTTCATTGGCAGGTCACTTATCTAAGAAGCAAAAAAAAGGTTCACTGCACTTTGTATTTGAAACTGGGAAGAGAATAGATCGCAGATTGAGCTTTTTCCCACATCCTCAAACCCTTCGCCTCAGTAGTCATTGCAGACTGAAACTTTTTCATTGTGTACTCTCTCTGTCCAACACCAGCTCTGTATCCCCTGCCTGCCTTTTCTCCAGAGACTGTCAGTGCTAATGGCCCTGTAACATTACCCACAACTGTTTCTAACGTAAACTGACACACACAAGGATGATTTTGCTATATATTTTGAGAGAGTTGAAAATAATATGTTGCCTTATTAAGAGAGGTTTTTTTCCTGCATCATAACCAGTATTTTCTGGGGCTAACAAAGAATACAATAAGGCAAGAAAATAAACAAATACTGATAAGGTCATCGGTCTGTTTTGCTGTCTCACTGAAAATAATTAAACCACTTTTCATTATACTTCCTCCTTCAGGGTTTCATGTAATTTAAATAAGATTTTTTTCCCCTTTCAATTATTCACCAGAAAACAAGCATTTGTAACAGTCATTTAATTGCAATTCTTGGCAGTTCCCTTAAACAAGTCAGTGTAGATATTTGCAATTCCTTTTGTTATTATACACTACGTTTTCCAGACTACACTTGATGAAATGCAAAGACAAAACAAAAATTTTGATATTTAATATTTTGTGTATTGCACTTTCTGATTTGTCAACAGTATTAATAAGATCAAATCGTATTGTTAAACATTCAATCTATTCCATCATTACAGTGACACACACCAGAGTGAGCTAAAAATTATTTCTATAAAAGTATTAATGGAGATGAGGTGACACATATGTTTGTATGTTCACAGTCTTTTCACATTGACATAGTGACCTATTGATGAATTTGTAGTGAGCCTCCAGTGATTTTTCAGTGTTGCCGCTCAGAAACAGAAACAATTTACTTTCTTATTGTTCACTTAGGTATCAGAGTACAGATTCAAGTTTCTACTACAAACATTTTTTTAAACTTGAGGGAAAAAGAAAAATGCTAAAGCTTTTTTGGCTTTTTTTTCCCTTTAGACTGAGGAAGGAAGAGCCTTGACTCAAAGGTTCTTTTTTGAAAAGAAAAAAAAAATCCCTACAAAGAGTAATCCTCTTCACTAGTTTGCTCTATTGGTGACCTTTAGAGAGATCTACCAAAGCTGAAGAGAAGCTTAATTAGCAGAAAGGGCAGCTGAGAGAACAGGTAGCACGAAGAAAAAAGCTTCTAGTCTTTATTGTACGGGATGAGAATTTTTGAAAGAGGGATGAAATATTAAGACTAATTCATAAATGTCGGATACTGGAACTCAACACTCTGAGTCAGCTAAAGATAGAATTAGCCAAGAGAGATATCAGATTCTGAAACCAATGTTTTGCCTAACAGGAATGATGCTCCAGCTAAAGGCAAAAACATCTCATCAAGTACACAAGAAAGAGACTTGTTCTTAAAGTTTCTACATAAAATTGCTACTGCTTCAACAGTCACAAAGTATGATTCTAGAAACTTCCTTAATGACTTCAATATCAAAAAATATTTCCCTCTCCTTGATTTTTAAAATCTGTTATGGGTAATTCAAACAGATTAGTCATGTGACTGTAACCCGGTATAACCAAAGACTCCTGTCTGAAAGAATCACTGCAGTTCCAGAATACCAGTATGAAATACCAGAAGAAAAAATTCTAGATCCTGAGAAGTTCTTATGTTCAAACCTATTTACAGCTGAAGAAAAGAGCATGACTCATATCTAGTAACATCTGTAAAAAGCCTAACATTAAACAAGGCTCAAACAATTCTACACAAACAGAACAAAACTTACCGAGTGTTAGTGGAAAAGTCCACTTCTGTGTATTGCATCTCCATGTTTACTTTGTCATTATCAGCCTCTTGAGAAGCTCAGTGTTGCAACGTTGTTTCATATTTGAACCATCATTATGAACCTGTTTCATAACTGTACCAGAGTGGTATAATACCATGGATGTTTTCAAATATCTGCCACTGCATTCACTCAAAAAACAACCTTTGTTATTTTTATATCAAATTTGAATGCAACTTACTGCAGACATTTTAGAAATCACCACTCAAACCTCTGACATCCCTTCCTCATACACCTCCAACCTTTTTTGGAAGAGGGTGGAGGGAGAAATCCCGTGCAAGATATTTTTCTAAATAGCCTTAAAGAATATGCTTCCCTAAATCCAACATGCAGCTTGAGATAGTAGTGAAGAATCATTGTCCAAGGCCCCTAGTGCCGCCAAATTACACTTAAAACCCCAAGATGTTAAAATCTAATTTTATTTTGCTATTGGTCTGGAGTATAATTCTGAACAATCACACAATGATGCTCCTAGACCATGAAGTTAACACTGCTGTGAAGAAGCTTTAGAAGTCATTTAGAACTTTCTGAGAGTGCAAACATATCCAAATTACCAACAAGGACTGGGCTGTACCTGCTAGGATGCACTATAACCCCATCAGTTTATGTGCCCATCATATCCTTACATGCTACAGTTCACACTGGTGAGCCCACTAAGGTGCACACAGGGCAGTAACTGCAGGAGAACTCTGCATCCAGTTTGCAGTGGGGAGATACAGACAGTGTTCAGCTGTCTGGACAACTGGTGGACAGCTTCAACTCTGACTCCATGAGGAGTGAAACCACACTGAGTCCACTAATATTACACCCGAGTGTAATCCGCAAGGCAAATTTCCATCAAAACCTCATCCTTGACAGTAATTCAAACTAAGAGCCACACCAAAATCACTGAAGGAACCACTTCTTCTCATTAGCACAATTACTTTTTAAAATTTTGTCTCTACAAAAACATTTTACTCTGAGACAATAATCCTTTAACATCCTTGCTAACAATTTGGTTGAAGTGGAAGAAAAAGACATACTGAGGATGGGATCATTTCCACTTCTGTTGCTTCCATGGGCATGCCACTTTTTGTTACAAATTAACAGGAACATAATAAACCAGTGAAGTCAGCAAAGCAGCATAATGTAAACAACGCAGTCTGAAACAGGACACTGAAGAAAAAAAACTAAGGGGGGGGGACGGGGACACACCAAACCAACAACCCAACAAAAATCAAAATAAACAACCAAGCCAGCAAAACCCCCTAGTTTGTAAGGCAATCAGAAAAAACCCAAGGCCTCACAACAGGTCAGTGAAAGAGCCTAGGAAGAACGGTAGGGCAGCATCACCACTGTTCCTACAAGACAAAGACCCTGGCTATTTCACGGTTAAGGAGAGAGACTGTACAGTCTCTAATGTAGAATTATCCTCTGGGAAAAGAGAAACAGGAATAGAAACAGGACCTTAAGGCAAGGTTCTTGCACACTCCAGCAGATTTATGGTTTTACAGCAGTGTATTACAGCATCTACCTGTAGAGGAGCTGAAGACTTATTTTCAAAAATAAAACAAACAAACAAAACACAAAACCTCAACCTTCCCCCCCAGACTCCCTACATACACATAATACAGAGGAATTGCATACATGAAAGAATAAATGGGAAATATATGGATCCCCCTCTATGCCTTACCATAGAACATTGAATCACACAGGCTTGAAATCCTGTGCAAAATCCTGTAAGAAATATTCTGCCATATTTTTTTTAAGTCTCTAAATCACCACTGAATCAATCACCAGCATTTGTTCAATTCTTTTTTTAATACAGTGACACCCTCTGACTGCTACAAAAGACTGTGCAGCACTATTAGACTGGCTGGAAACTCAAAACAGGGCTCCTGAAACTACCCAGTTTCTTTTGTGAGGAAAAACAGCAACAGCGCTCATGGCACAACTTTTTAAACAAATCCATCACTTCTACAAATTTGCTGATTTTTCAGCAGAAATACTTACCGTCTCTCACTTGATGTACCCAAACAAACTCCTGTATTGTGCTATCTGGCACCAAACACTCATCCCAGCAGCACAAGACTTTTAGCTCAGAATTACAAAGTGTACCCTTCCTACAAATAACTTTTCTCCACAGCTGCACTTCAAAGACCCAGGGGCAAGTCCTAATAACTCACACGTACGTGTGACTTCCACACGTTGTGCTGTACGCTCAGAAAACATCACCCTGAGATGAAAAGCACATTCCAACCCCATGATGTGCACACATCCTGGCTCCTCACCAAGTAATTCCGGCCCAGCACGGGAGGCGCCAGCGCCAGGGGCGGGCTGCCTGCACCACCTACCGGTACCTTCCAGCACCGGTTCATCGCCCCGCATGGATGCATGCATGCATGGATGGATGCCTGCCTACATGCACGCATGGATGCATGCCTGCATACACGCATTCTTAGCCTGAGGAGTTTCAGTTCTTCCCGAAATTCTAAAATCTTCAGTTAAATATGACGGGAAGTTCTTCTCCAATATGCAAATAATTCCTATTTTATATTTCCTCTGAATAAAATCCACACCAATTTACTGGATAATGAAATCTAAATAAGATTATGATTTAAAGCTGTGTTTCACACAATTAACCAAATGTGCAGCCAGTAAAGTTACTTCTTTAAGCTAGAAAATATTTTGGACAACCTGTTACCAAAAAGCTACCAAATTACTACCCCAGAGACTTGAGAGTAGAAAAGAGGAACAAAAGCATTTAAGCAGGCCAGGACAGAAATGCACAGCCGACTAAAATATTAAAAAAGATCCTCAAGCTCTCTCCAAGGAAGTTACAGAAAGAGAGTCAGACAGGAAGTTGCTCTGCAGCACTGATATTCACCTGTGTAATGGGATGCTTTCAATACAAATATCTTGTAATATCAGCAGAAAAGTTGGTAAAATATGCTGAATGAATATCAAGAAATATCACTAAACCATTCCACACTAAACAATTAGGGATTATTATGAAACTCTGGAGTCCCACTCTAAATAACAGGTTCTTCTATTGTCTAGAAACCAAAAAGAATAAATTAACTTTGGATGTATAAAAAGCATTTATGCTTTTCCATTGCACAGAGAGCCTTGAAAAAATACAAGAAAAATAAACAGGGCTGTGACAAGTGGTTAGACAGCAGGTCTACTGAGTAGACTCAGTAACCTTCACCATACATATTTTTCTGTCCTGATTTCCATGTACTTGCTACACAAGCTATCTAATCTTTCAGTCACACATTTTATTCTCAAGCCCCAAATTAAACCTCTTCCTTCTTAATAATGTTTTTCTTCTTGTCCTGCCTCAAATGGATCTCTTTGCAGCAACCTTTGTACTTTATGTAACATTGCTAACCAGGCCTGTCCCAAGTGTCCTCTTTGCCAGATTTAAAAAAAAAACTGAAATAAATACACAAATAAAATAAAAAGAGAAAGAACCAGGTTCTTCAGCCTTTCCTCCTTGGTCATATCCTCTTTACATATTTCTTCATTCCTTCCCTCTGATCTTTCCCCAGCTAGTCCCAATCTTGCAAAAATAGAACTAGCTCTTCAATGTAATGGCATCACTAATTGATACCGTCTCATCCATTAAGCTGATAGTTCTCTTCTATAAAATTACACTTTAATCAGTCACACACCGCTACAGATTTTTCCTATGTAGATGTGGCTGTATTATATTTGACCTTGAATCACACCCAAATGCAGGCTGTTTCTTCCATTTGTTGAGACTGAGTTCTGTGCTCCACCCTCCTGCCAATTTAGCACTGTCTGCAAATATTAACACTGTATATTTTAATCCTTCCCTGGTGGAATTATTAACAGAAAACTGAACATGAGTAGATATAAAATGAAGCCTTGCAGAATCCCATTTAACAAACACCAGTTTGATACTGAACCATCACAGTAGAGAAACTTCTGAGAAGGGAAGCTCTTCACACTGCATTAGCAATTAAGTACAGCTCACAAATTGATGTACAATCTAAGTAAGTTTTTTCTAGCTGCTTTTGAGAACATTAACACAAAATATCAGAAGATTTATTGTCTTCAAGATCCAGAAATCTATTATTCTAGCTGCACAAGTTCTGTCACAGCATTCTAAAGGAAATCAAATATATCTTATTTGTTACTTTTGTTACTCTTTCAACTGCTTTTTGCAGTTGCTCAGATAGTAAATGGTTAGCTCATACTAATTAGGAAATGATGCTGACATCATGTTACCTGATGCTGACAGCATTAGGTGTTCTCTTAGATCACTTCTACATGTGCATGGACTACAAGAATGAAGATATAATAAATACTAAATTAAGGTGATGCCATCTTGAAACTAATCACACATGAGAAAGACTGCACTAAAATCCATCTGTTAACATCCATTTGTGAAGAATAAAATGTTTACTGCAACACTGCCCAAAGCCAGGAAAGGAACATTGAAATAGACCTGCCAATTCCAACTGCACTGGAGTAGTAGCATGCATCACATGCACACTATCACGGAATGGAAAGTTAAAAGAATACTTCATAAATTGCAAATAAACCTAAAGGACAAAAGAAAATCTCCTTAAACCACTACCAACCCTCTACAAATGTGGTCAAAGACCATCAAAATAAAACCCAGCCTCATAGTCACAATTTCAGAAAGTTGTTTCTATTTTAATATACTGTATCTCCTATAGAGAGCAATTTTAAAATTCTGACAGCACATAAAACATGAATTCCGAGTTAGACTAAAAGTAGGAGATAACATTGGACCAATGTCAATTTACTTTAAGCATTATAATGCCACATTTTACTAAAATAGAGTAATTTCAAATGTGTTTTATTTATTTAATGTAGCACAGATGAGCTAAAGCAGACTGAAACAATGGAAAATTATTCAAGATGACAGATCTACAAAGAAATCTGCCATTTGGCAAACCAGGTGGTCTTAATTAGACATTCATTTTTGAAGGGAGGACACAAAATCTTCAGTAATCAAGCCAGTTAAATCAACATGCACACTAGTTACAAAAGGACATAAAAAGTGGAAGATCCTTTTCCCTATTCAAAAGAAATATGAACACTTTTTCTCATGGTTTCTAAATCAATGTCATATTTAAGAGAGGCAGCATCTCGTTTCAAAAGTGGAGCTGGGTATTTACTCAGAGAGCCATCTTCTCAAGAGCTGACAGAAATCAGGAAGCTTTTTTCTCTAACATTCTGATCCACAGCTGGATCTACCATGCATGGCATGAATACAAACACAACACCTAACCTCCTTCTCCCTTAGCATATAGCTGAGAAGGGGAGAACTGACTTAGCAATTTCTGGGTCTTCCCAGGCTTTGCAAACAACACAGCTGATCACCCATGACTAAAACCAAAGAATTACAGGACTCTTGCAGCAACATAAAGCACACAGTGCCCAGTCTTCTTGTGCCCTACAAAACTGCAAATTGAATGTGCCACCACGACACTTTCTTCTCCCTCTGGTACAGGTCAAAAATAATGCCCTCCTGTAGCTTCAAATGCAAGCTTAGGAGCCATTAAATTAAAATATCCAAAACACAACATTTTAAGACAGTGCTTTTACGTGAATACAATTGACTAATAAATATTGCTGCCAAAATATTATGCAATTTAATGCCCATTTCTACTTCACTGTAAAAAAAAAAAAAGAAAAAAGAAAAAAAGGTTCTTCTGAGAAGACTCCAGCATCTCAGCACACAGTAGGGAATGTGGTAAGACCATCACGCTCCCTGCCTTATTACCTGACTTCCTAGTTTTGCAACTCACACTTCACCACTTCAGAAGATTTGCCCCCTGTTGCTGAAAGGCAGCAGGGTCTTGTCTCACACAAAATGCTTACTCTGGGCCAAGCATCCTATCACTGAGGTGGTACACTCTCGTAATACAAGTCACTCTGCTGAGCACAGAGAGCATTGAGGAGCTGGGATTAAAAGGGGGCAACTCTCTGTCAGATAAACGCTGGCTACACTGATGGAAGGAGGAGGCTCTCTCTGCTCCAGAAGTGGTGAATTATGAGATTGGCTCAGAGGTAGCACTAAAATTCAGCAGCTGCAGGCTGGCACAGCTGCTGATGCTGTGGCTGGATTGCTGGAAGCCAGTCCCATCCAAGCTGCTAAACACAAAATTTGTGGCAGGTGCGCTAAGAGACCATACAGTGCTTAATGTCAAAACCCTCCAGTGCAGGAAGAACATTACGTAACAATCTTCAGCAGCATTCTCAGAAAATCTTAGCTATTGCTTCACTTTTAAAGTCCTAAATCATAATAGCCTTGGCCAAAAAAAAAGTCACTGTGCTATGCTAAGATAAAGAGCATATCCAAGTCAATAACAAAGTGAGCAGTGGGAAAACATATTTTAATGTGTCCCAAAATAAACACTGTAAATTGCAGGGTTGAATGACTTGGGAAAAAATCAGTCCAGGACAGAAATTTCCTCAGCTAATACACAGAGGTGCTGAATTTCCTCTGCATGCTCCTGCAGCTTATGAGGGAACACTGTTGTTTTACATCCAGGATCCAAACCCGTCCCCAAACACCAGTGTGAATTCAGCAATTTATATTGCTTACATGTGAAAGCACTGACCAACATTCTAAATAACTGTACAACTGAGCCGTAACTTTCATCTCCCAAAACATGAGTGCTATGTATCTAAATACAATAACAAAATTAATATTTTATATTTTTATATCCACTAGCAAGCATGGGAGTTCTAATACAGACAAAACACTGGCTGGGTTCAATTGAAGCCATGGCATCATAAAAGTCAAAGTGAATCTAATCAACATGATGCTGAAATTGGTGTAGCATCTGGTCCATCCACATTAGGACTCCCAGTGCTGCCAAGACCAATTAGCATTAGGTCATCATTATAATCTCTTTGCCAATCCAGGGACATGATTTCCGTGTTGCACCAATGCTAACAGAAGCAAAACAATCTGAATGAAGCAGTCAAAGCATTTTTTATGGGAACTCTTTTCAAAGGCACAGTGTTGATCTCATACCATGGTGAGGTAAATAATACCTTCACAGGAAATTGACTATGTAATTGTGGTACACAATGGTATGTCTGTGCTACTTTTAATCTGCTAAAACATTTTATAATGGGTTAATGCACAACTATCAACTTCTATTAATGACAAATGACACCCAGTGAATCACAGATATCCATTATGTAAGGTGTGCTCTGTTACCATGTCTTCACTGCGAGTGCCACAGGCTGGACCAGACACACGCTCACTTCAACTTCTGATCATAGAACCGTTAAGGCTGGAAAATGGAAACGGTTCGAGTCCAACCATTAAAATACCTCAAT
>VYZP01019825.1:0-15214 GCA_013400635.1 Hypocryptadius cinnamomeus
GTATTTTCCAGTTTCCTGAGTCCCACCATGGCCTGGGCTGGTGCTCTCGGGCAGTGGCTGTGTGGAGCAGCCGGCAGGACAGCGCTTGCCTCTCCGCACGGTTCCCGCAGCTGGCGGTGCCTGCCGCGCGCCCTGCAGCCCCGGGCACGGCGCACCCAGGGGCTGAGGCTGAAACAAGTGCTGCCTGTGGCCACTTCTGAGGCTTTGTGCGTTTTCCCTAAGTCTTGGATTCTGCAACATCTTTCTGGTTTGTCCGCATCAGAGCCATCATCCTTCCTAAAACGCCTGTGCATCTGTAGGTTCCTCCTTCCATTGCTACTCTTGACTGGGTTTAAATCTGATCAGCTGGGGAGGAGACATCCAAAGGAAGTAACGTTATGTAAGATACCAGAGTATCCTTGGGGACAGGACCCTTAAAAACACACCAAACAAGCAAAAGCTTCAGAGTTCACATGCAGATGGTTCTGGAAGCAGTCACACTATGTTCATGCCACTGTTCACTTACCTATGGAACAGGATGATGGAGACAACTTCTGAGGCGTATGGTATTTGAACAGTTTTGTTCTGGAATAGTATGCATTCAGCAGCATGTTTCACAAAATCTTCTTCAGTGACAGTTATATTCCAGAAACCTCTAATAGAACTTTTATTTGCTAAAATCTATTTTAGATCAATAATAAACTAAAATAGCCCTACAACCCAAAAAGTCACCAAAAAAAAGAATCCCTCATGGGAATTTTGAGTCATATTTAGCTATGGCCACTATTCGAGCCCATCTACAAAAGAATTTTGCATATTCTAAAGTGATTGTGACCTCTCTAGAGCATGAAGGAGAGCTAATACTTCTCCCGATTTTGGGGGCATGTATCTTGTTAGGATTTTTTTATTACGTTAGAGTCAGCATTTAACTGAGATTAGGACTTCCACACGGCAGAGTGGATGGAGGGAGGGAGCTTTATTCATTGGAGTGCAGTGAGACAGAACAATCCATGCTTCTTGCTTCCTTCAAAGGATTCTTTCTTATAAAAAGAAGAGTTTGCCTCGCTTTATTATATTAAACTATTACCTACAGGCCGTTTTGTCTGGACAATTTTGCAGTATTTATTTTCATCTCTGTCCCAGCCATTAGAAATCTGATTTGTCAAAGATACTTGTAAACTACAGTAACTTTTTGACTGGTGATCAGTGCTAAGGACCTTGAAAAATTGGCAGAAGTTTTCACCCTGTGAAAACATTAAGATAAATAAAGCAAATTGATAAATACCATTTAATAGAATATAGGCTCTAGGATTTAATGCTCTAACACATAGCAGTAACAGATCATTCCAGGTATGGAACATCATATTTCAAAAGCCATACAGCTAATGCTGTAAAAGGAAGGATTATATGAAATGTGATTGATTCTTATACCTTTATGTCATAAAAAGTAGCTTCAGTTATGTGGGGTTCTGGAATAAGTAAAGTAAGAGGTTGTGAGAAAAAGTCAACCCTTAAGTTGCAGACAAAGAGATTCTACTACCAATATAGTATTACATCATCAAAATATTTCACAGACACTCAGAAATAAGCTGTACTTCTGTATGTCAGTGAAGCAGCAAATTGAATTCTCATAATATGTTTTGAAAATGAGTCTTGTTAGGTTTGATGAGGTGGAAAACGTACTGAGATCACTGGTTTGTTCCAATACATTCAGTACGCTTTTCTTGGATGTTTGCCATGGCTAATCTTTTTAATGGCAGTGTAGCTTGTAAACCCATTTGGTAGAAAGCTGTATGTCTCCGTTTCAGAGTATCACACCAAGCAGGATGGTAAATAAGTTTCTTCTCAAGCATGCAGACCCTTTTTTTACAATACTAGAAATTTTATTTTAAGACACATATCAGAAAAACCTCATTATTTCCTTTATTAATTCAGTGAGGAGCAGAATAAAATGCAAATGTCTTTTCAAATACGCTCTCACATGCATATGTAGATGTTTGGGGGTTTTAAGAGTTGTATCAAGGACAGACTTCAGTTAATTCAGGCCCAGTATTCAAGAAGTTGAGCCTGTCACAAACCCTCTGGCTTTCTCCAAAACCCCTTCTTAGCTACTCCCACATCCCATTTTGGAAATGATCTAAGAAAACAGTGGGCCTTACATTGTGGTGAGCCATCATCGAATGCAAAGTTCTGTCTTAGTAAACTGATGAGATTTGGATGAGACATGAAAAATTCTGAAGCCTCAGCTTATTGAGGTTGAGCCAGAGGTTCCCCTTCAGGTGCTCCAGATGATCTCAGCCCATGGGCTCACACAGGTGTGTTACCTCTAGTTATGTTCTGTAGATTAAAATAAACACTTTCTGTTGCCCTTTAAAGCTAAGTTAGAATGCACTGGAGATGTCATAGCATGTTTATGATGGTCCCAAAGTGTAACTACCATTTAATCTGCTTCTATTCGAGATGTCTTTACAAAATAGTATACTTTTCCTTAACACAATTTCATAGGTGTGAGATGTTATGTTGTCAGCACCACTTTATTTAAACCACATTCCTGATTCCTTGGTTCTGAAGAAGTCTCCTGTGAAACCTGCTGTCTTGTCCTGTCTTCCTTTCGGTCACCCTTAAAGAATCCATACAGGAGTGGTTTGTGTATAGCTGCAGTGGTCCCAACACTCTGAACTCTGTTTTCTGTTAAATTATTCATGGAGAACTTCCCTTGAGAGAATTCTGTGAAGAAATCACATAAGATGAACTTTTTTTCCCCTAGGTTTCATTTTTCAACTTCTGCATGTACATTTTCCGTAGTCTCTTGTCTAATTTCAAGTTGTTGAACTGATTTTTGTACTTCCACACAGATAAACAGTTTGCTGTCTTTAAACACTCTCACAAAAGCACAAGGTAGGAGGTAAGAGTTTTGAAACTGTGTGTGTCTTAACTTCTTAACTGTACAGTAGAGCTGTAGATCTGACAAAAAGAGCACATGAAAAGGAAAGAGGGAGGAGAAAAAAAAAAAGTGTCTGGAAGAGCTGCTTTTCAACAGGGACATTTTGTAAGTAGTATGGCCCTTTGAGCCAGAGGTTTCAGACTGCTTTGCCAAAAGTCATTGATGGTTGTGGATGGGATTTGTTTGCAGTTATCCCTACAGCGAGGACTCTAGCCAGGGAAGGCAGTACATGAACACGAGATGTCCAGCCTGGTGCGACAGAATCCTGATGTCCCACTCAGCCAAGGAGCTCATTCTGAAAGTAAGTACAGACCTGCAGCCCCCCGGTGCTTCCACATTGCATTATCTGCACCAAAGGCAGGTATGGTTGGAAGACTCTGCCCTTGAGTTGGCCAAGTTGGAGACAGCACACCATGGTAGTAAACAGAGGGGTGTGCCTCCAGTGCTTTGACCCAAGAAGGGGGATTTGTCCCCATAAACCTGCTGACAGTGACTAAAAGATGAGCTTTCACAAGCACTTCTTTTGGTATCTGAGCTGCCAGTGATGACTGACTGTCTTCTGTCCTGTGCCTCTTCTGTGCAGGGATGCACAGCATTGGGAGACTGACTGCTTGCTTTAAAGAGAGTAACAGAAAATAAAAAAGCTCTTATAAAAACCCTATAAAAAGTCTCCATTAGTCCCCCAGCCCAGTCCACCCTACAGTGACATAAGCAGCAACACTGCCCCTACCAAGGATTCAGCAGGGATGCAGACAGGAGCAGGTACAAGTGGCTGCTGGCTGAGGAGTCACACAATTGAGAGAAAAGCCTGTACAGCAACAGCTGCAGGCACCCCAGTTACCAGAGTGGTAGATTTCCTAAGGTAGTCCCAAGAGTATGTCAAATCCTACATAGGCCAAATCTATAGCTGTGCCCTGAATGAGGATAGTCTCCAGCAGGTAGGCTCCTAACTTTGGTACACCAGCTAGGTGCCTAAATTTAGACATTCTGTTAGAGCTTTAGAGATAAGCTTATGCAACGTTTGTAGAACATACAATTCCTCTTGGGATTTAGTGTTTATAGATAGGGTTAGGGTTAGCTGGTGATGTTCTGTCCAAGGTTAAATGATCTAAACATGGTTCAGGAGCCTTCCAGTTTTCTTTTCTGTCATTTGCTCTCTCCTTCTTGTTCCACTCTGCCCTCCTCCTTTTCTTAGGAGCACTGCTCCCTTGGGAGCAGCTGGTTATCTGTGCCAGCTTCCACTGTCCCTGTGTGCGTGCTCCTGGCACCCAGACCCCCGTCCTGCTGACGCTGGTTGCCAGCTGCTCTAGAGGGCCAAGACCAGATCAGGAAATGGGGATGTGATGGGATATCTCTCCCACTTCTCTCTGTTCTGAGCTGGCCAGCTGGCAGTGGCCATGGGTGGCTGCATAAATGGATGTGCTGCAGTGAGGTTGTCTTGGCTGACCAGACTGTATGACTCTAACAGACTTGCTGAACCCAAAATTGCCAAAAGTCATGTGTTTGTCTGTGTGCTCCTCTATAATTAATGCAGTTTAGTGGGAGTGAATTACAGAAAATAATCTTCTAAGTAAATCAATGTTCTGTAGCCTCTTGGCTTTTTTTTTTTCCAGTTTAAATTAATTACACCCTTGAAACTTGCTCTCCTGAAGTTTATAACCTTCTTTTTCTCTCTCATCAGGGTTATTTATCTCGTGATTAGACTGTTTGCTTTGCAGTATATAACTCACTGAAAGGCTGGGCATGTGTTTTCCACAGCTACTCGAATTTCAAGTCAATGCACTTCCTCACACGTTTTAATGTGTAAAAAGTGTCTGCATGACCTCATGAAATTTCACCCAAAATTCTAGACAATGCATGTACTGCAGTATTCAGTAAAAAAAACGCGAAGCCTAGGGGCAATACAGACTTTATAGTCAAATAGTATGGCAAAATCAGTGTTACTTGTTTTTGTTACACAAAAATTTCCTGTGAAAAAGTGAGATTTTACCCAAAATGTTACTGATGGTGCTTGGCGACCATGAAATTCCTAAAGAACAAAGGATTAAAACCATGAAAAGAGTGGCCAATGAGGGAGGATTTTTTTTTTAAAGCTATGAATAAGGAGATAGATGTGTACACAAAAGCTTGAAGAGTGTAAACAGTACAGAGGGAAAGGAATTCTTTCTGATTATCTAGAGGGCTATAACTTGGATATAATGGGAGAAAATTAAACAAGGGAAAACAAAGTTACAGCACTGAAGAAGTTTGCAACTGTGAGGTCAGTTACAATTTCCAGTCTCCGTGTAACAGAAACCCCATCAGTTGGATCCTTCAAAGCTCACTTTTAAAAGTGCTCATAACTGTCTCTGGAGCTCTGCATTTGCAGATTGTGGTCAGGCAGTCTGGGACATCTCCAGAAGCTCATATGCAAAGTGAAGGTGCTGCTGAGGCCAGACTGGGCTTTGACTCAGTGAGTCTGTAACCAACATAGGAGTTAGCTTATCCAGCCCAAAGCTAAACCAGCATTCTGGCACATAAAACCCAATTAAAATAGTCATTAGAAAATAATGCCAAACTGATAGAGGAAAGGGCAAAATGACCCTCCAGGTTTCTGTGATTCTATGCAAGAAGCAGTGTTGGCCTTGACTGAGAATTTACTCCACTGCAGAGACCTATACTTTAAAGCTTTAAAAGGAACTCTGAAGAAAGTAAAAGCAAATTTTAATTAACTGATTACACTGCAACAAATCCATAACATAAAAATGCATATGAACTTTTAAAGATTTTTTTCACTTGTAACTATCTATTGAATATTCTTATTCAGGTAATTATTTTGCTGTATTAATTTTTCTTATAGGAAATTAAAGTGTTTATTTTTCTGCCTAGGCAATTCTGTAATTTATTTCAAACAAAAATTGTAGTAAATCTGCATTTAAATCCTAGGTAAAGAAAGGATAGTGTGCACAAATTGCCACTGTACAGTGTGTTCAGCTACACAGTAGGCATTACAGATTGTACTGACATGGGGCTGTAAACAGCTTTCATGCAACATCATCTATCATGCCATGGTCGGTTACCTCACCATCATGTTATTTTATGCTTCCTGAGCCCTAAACCACCAAAGGTTGCCCACTGCTCGGGAGCTGCGCTGATGCCTGATCGCATGAAGTAATGAATGCTCAGCCAAGTGTATATTGTTTCTGCTTGTGCACTGCTGTAATTTGTTTATCTGTCTAAAGATTATGCAGTTGAAAATCCACAATTTTATGCTGCCTTTGTAAATTATCAAGTCGCTTTTGATGAATGTATCCCCACTTCCGATGCTGGTGGCATTATGATCTTGAAATATTGGAAAGTGCTCATGCATACAATGCAGAAGGTTATGTTTTTATATTTTTGGCAGACAACCATGCTGTAAAGTAAATCTGACCTTAAGCTTCCTTACTGCATTAAAGATAATTCAGTTTTAACTTTATAGTCCTAAATGCTACTGTTTATATAAAGTTATTGCCCAGTCAAACTTGACTGATTACAGATGAGAAAGTCTTGGCTGTTTCCTACAAAATAAATTAGTATCACCAACTAGTTTAAAGCACATCTATGGTTGCATTAGAGACTGGAGAGTGTGCAGATTACAGATTTAATTAGCTTATAGAAATTGTTTAGCACAATAAGAAATCATTTTGTATGGCAATGTATTTGTATTTATTCCTGAAGTACTGTGCTGAAGAATCAGAATAGCTCCTCCAAATCACGTTTATTGCAAACGGCAGAAAGATGAGTACATTTTATTATTCATTAAGATAAAAATGCTAAAGAAGTCAGTGTGTAAGGGTAGAGTTCAACATGGAACAAAATGAAAGCAATTCATAATGGAGACCAGAGGAATGTCATCCGTCATTTGCTGCTTTTCTTAAAATCACTGAATGCTTTTTTTCAGATGAAGAAATTTATCTCGGAGAAATGGTTAAAGATTATATTCATAACCTGAAAACAATCATTCATCTCTCTGAACATTTAAAATCCCCTATATGATGAAATCAAATGCTGTTATAAGGCAACATGGATTGCATTTAATTCAAAGAACATTTATCTCACCTAATTCAATAAAAACTGTTGTTCTTAAAAAAGGGTTGGCCAAATGTGCTTGCTGCATTTTGCAGCAGAAGCTTGGAATGCAACTGCAACGAGTCACTCATTTCACTTAGTCCAGCATTAGCCACGAATATTTCCCAAGGTCCCATCAGCAGGGAGGAGGCATAGAGATCTCAGGGGGGATTTTATGCAGGCAAACTGCACAAATTACTGCAAGCAGTACTGGGCATAAAAGTTCATTTTACACATTCTTTCTCTGGAGAAGCCAAGCAATGATGTGTTAATATCACCTCATTCAGAAGCTGGTTTCACCTATTTGCACAATATTTCCAATGTTCCTTTCTGTGTGTGTAATCTGGAGAATTCTTGGACTGACTAGTGTTTTGTTGTTTTCTGTTTTTTTTTTAAACTAGTCAGAAAATGATGAGAAGATAGTAATATATGACCACATTGGGCCAAATGTCTGCATGGGGGATCACAAGGTAATTAAATTAAACATTTTAGTATTTTATCTTCTAATTTTTTTATTAGGAAGGAGAATGTATGCACTAGGTTCTACTAATTGTAAGTCAGCTATATCTCTGCCCTATTTTTAAGTAATACCTTGAAGATGTTTCAAAGTCGAATTCAGCTGCAGTCAGTCTGTCTGACAGAATGGCTGCTTGTATGAAATCAAAGAGCAGGACAGGTGCTAGAATGAAAGCAGGATACGATGCAAGCGGAGAGGAGCAGCCATCTGTACACTTAAAACTCTTCTAGCAGAACACAAGTGATTTCATTGGGTTATCAACTATGCTTTCAAAGCATAGCTTCAACTAGGTTGATGCATAGGTGCTTATTAGTAAAAGAATATATTGGCAGTTCCATGTTCAAACAAGAAGTGATAAAAAGAATAAAGAATTATAAATAAATAAATACCAGTTGTTTAAATTAATAAAATACCTGAATTCTATGGTATTCTTTGCTGAAGATACCAGATGGAAACCTAAGTTAGAAATATAATAAAACAGAGTATTTGCTTTCTTTAAAAAAAGCCAGTTGAGGAGTAAGAGGTAACCTCTGAAAGCCTATCTAAAAACAGCACTGAGGCTCTTGAATGATAATTCAGAGAGGGATAGTGGGTAATTGTATGTGTGGATGCATGTGTACATGCAAATCTGAACTCACAAATGCATACCCCTATTTAATTCCATGGTCAGAGTTCTTGTGAGACAGAGAATTGTTTTCTAAGGAAAAATGCACTTAGGGCATTTGGTGCAGAATCATCCAAGGTTTTAAAATAGAGCAACTTACTAATTTATCCAGTAAACAAAAAGCTCTGGGTCAGCCAGTTCAGAAACAGTAGTTTTTGTTTCTTTCATCACCAAAGTGGTGCAGCACTGTTACAAAAGGGAGATGTGTATGGGTCCTCAACCTCTTCCCACAGAAATCTGTGGAAAATTTTCCTTTAGGTTTTAGTGGGAGCAGAAATCTGTGAGGAGATGATGTTGTTCCCTTATGCATTTTTTAATTAGACTAATTCAAAAACATGTTGCAACATTTTGTTTCCAGTCATAGAGATTTTTTTGTTGTATTTACTACTGACTGTAAAGAAAAAAAAACAAAACAAAACACGTATGTTTCAAACATGTAACTTCTATTTTTCCCTAACTTGCTGCAGCCTGTGTTCCTGTCCTTTCGAATAGCTGCTGGGGCAGGTAAACCTATTGCAAATGTGCACAAGTGTTGTGTCGTGCAGTGATGTGGTGGTAAATATCATCTTTTTTCTTTACGTTTCTATTACATTTTCTACATCATTTCCCCTGTGTTTATCTTTCTTTTTAAAAAAATGCCAATTCTGCAACAGGAAAAAGATGCCTACGAAGTGAGAAGATTTTCCGTGAAACCACACTGTAGCCAGGAGGGAAGGCAGCACACTGAAATCTGTAATCCTAACAGCTGTATTGATAAATCCAGTCCTGAGTGCCACATTTTTAGACTGCTGATCGTACACTATGCTTCAGCATTTGGACTCTGTTCAAGAGACGCCTCACATACCTCACTGTCTTGTATGTTCATGTGACATCAAGTAGAAATGTGGAATTATTTTTTATATATATGTCACAGTTCTGTTGCCAAAACTCTAAATAGACAGCAGAGATGTTATGTATTCTAGATTTCACAACTTTCAACTTTTAATAGGTGTTTGTCAACGTGGAAAAGCTATTTCAGCATATTATAAAGTTTTAAAGGTATCATACCCATCATATATCTTTACCACTTTGGGATTTTGTACATTGGATTGTATAGATAGAGATATTGATGGTTTTAAATGGTATTTTCTTTTTTGACCAAGGCTTATGGTTTGTGTTTTAGTATTTTGGTTTTCATTTTTTAATTTTTTTTCTCATTTTATTTACTATACTGCCATGTTACATGGTTTTTGAATCACACAGCAGCTGCTTTCTATACATACATATATATGTGTGTGTATATATATGTATGTATGTGTATATATACACAGATATATAAATAATTTATAAACCTGACCAAAACTTATGCTAAATATACTTTCCAATATGAATGCTTGAGAGTGCCATATCAGCAGTAAGTATTGGAGTCTTAGCAGGTTTAGTTAAGTGTACATCAACAACCAACATTTATATAATAAATAATATATAGCAGTGCCATCCTGGATACAGATATATAGCATATTATATAGCACATATATTAGCAGTTTCACTTTGTTACTCCTATAATCTCTTCTTTCTATGTGATATTAAGGATTGAATGTGAAGTTCTTAGCTAGGTTTGGGTGTAACTTTCCAGAATTTTGTAAACTGTTTTTGTCCGTCTTTTGTTACTGTTTTATGGTGCCATATTCTATATTGAAACAATAACAACACGGGAGAAGAAAATAATAGTCTGCTTCAAGTAGCAACTGTATTGGACACAGACTGTATTTATACAGTATTAAAGAAAAAAAAAAAAAACAACCATCAACCCAACTGTAAATTTTCCTGGTTAGTAGCTCAGTGCAGCCTACAATATAGTCTTGTTACAGACATTTTCCTCCCACCACTAAATACAACATTAAAAGGTGATTAGGGAGTCTGTTGATGAAACACAAATGTATGTTTTATTGATTTAATTTAGAACACTACAGAGTTCATGGACTGCGCGATGGCATTAGATTGATGCTTGATTTTGATATAAATCACTACCATTGGAAATGATTTGATGTCCGCTTGCAGAGTTTTCTCAACAGTACAGCCCAGTTTATAGCAAGTATTGTTGCCCAAAGGGTGTCTGCAGCTCTGTATTGTTACTGTGCCATGTTGCATTATAACCACACAGTAATTCTATTTAAGCGAACTCAACTCATGATAACTCTGAAGGCCTTTAGAAATGAGTACTCTGGTTCTCAAGCAATAAAACTAATCATGGTGAACATGGCTGTGTCTGCCCCTTTGATTTGGTGATTACAAGGAAAATACTACATTGTCACATTTCTTATTGAGATATCTTTGAATCTGCCAACCAACAACGGTATTTTTCACATGAAAACTTCTCCGATAGGATGCAGTTATGGTGTTAATCAAAACACAATACAAACCGAGTAAAAGGCACTGAGGAGCTGGTACGGGAGCCCTGACGAGAGGAGGGTGATGCAGCTTTACGAGCTGTTCACAAGATACTAGTCCTCAGCAGGTCAGTAAATGTGCCACCATAAACTCCTTCGTGATTATCCCGAGTTTCAGAAGAAACCTCGCCAGCCTCTTCCAGCAGGGACAGGGGTCCCGAGTGCAGATGAACTCGCTGTAGCCTCCAACCGCGGGCCGTCCGGGGCCCGAGCCTCCTCGGGGATGCAGGGTGCACCGGTTACCTGCCGGGGTGAGCTGCTGAGAATGCCCCGCATCGAACCCTCAGAAATTAATGAAACGCAGCTTTCACATTTTAACAGCCCCGGAGGCGAATCCGGAGGCGCGGGGTGAGCCGAGCCGGGCCGATGCCAGCGGACACCCCGCCGCAGCCCCGGGACAGCCGAGGAGCGACGGGCTGGCCCAGCACGGGGACGGGCCCTGTCAGCTCGCCCTCTGCCCGGGGCCGTGTCTCCGGGCTGTCAGTCCTGCGCTGCCTCGGAGCCCCCTTCTCCCATAACGGAGAAGCGCCCTCGGAGCTAATTTCGTTTAAGAACTTTGGGAAGAGGCAGGTGGGAATGACTAGCCTCATGATGAGCGCAGCTGCTTTTATCCAGCCGTTTTCCCTCAGGAGCCCGAACACCGGCCGGTCTCAGCGTGCTCACAGCCGGGCGCAGACTAGACCCTAAACTCGATTTATTCCCTCTGTAACCGCAGCATAACTGGGCGCGGCCCCGTTCAGTGAGTAGGGACCTGCGGGACTCCCCGCCCTCCCGGGGACACCGGGACCCGAGGGGGGCTCCGGGGGGAGAGCTCCGGGTCCCTTTCCGCAGCAGAACCGCGCCGTGCGGGCCCGTGCCGTGCCGTGGTGGGTGACGGCGCCGTGCGGGCCTCGGCACCGGGACAGAGGGCGAGCAGGGGAGGCCCGGCCGCAGCGAGCCAGGCCGCGCCCGCTGGGCCCAGCGCTGCGGAAGGTGGCTGTAGAACGGGGCCCTGCGGCGCTGGGTCCCGCACCGGACGCTGGCTGCTAGGCAGAGGCAGCAGGAGAGCCTGCGGTGCGGTCGCTCCCTGCGTTTGCTCGGGCTGCGAAGCTATAGCTGAGACACGAGGAAAAGAGACGCTCTCGTTCCTTAAAAAAAAAAAATAAAAGCAGCAAAAAAAAAAAATCATCTTAACAACGCAGGCGGCTCACACCCACCCGAACTCGCATGTGCCGAGGGGGGAAACGCGGAGTTTCGGGCGGCTGGGAGCGCTTTGGCGGCCGCGGAACCACGCAGAGCCCGGTTCGGGCACGGGTGCGGCCGCAGTAGCCGAAGCACGGCCCGGGAGCCCGGCGGGAAGGCACGGGAGGGTGGTGGAGCTCGCAGGCCGCCGCGGCGGATCTCAACAACTTCGCCCCCGGGTTTTTGCAGCGGCTAGTACTCAGGCAGCGCAATAGGCGGTGTCCTGGCTCCTGTATTCCCCCTCCGGAGCGGACCCTATCACCCGCCCGAAGCCGACGAAACACTGCATGGGCAGTTCGGGCTGCACATTCAGCCCCGGGTCCCTCTCCTCTCCGGGGCAGGCGGGCAGTCCCACAGCGCGGGCCCCGGCCGTGCCAAGGGGGCCGGGGCTCTCCCGGCTCAGCCCGCCGGCCCCCGGACGCAGCGGCTCCTTTTCCCTTGAGGAGCAGCATCGGGCACCCTGCAGAAGCTCTGGTATCCCCGGCCCCTGGCACAGAAATGCGGGAAGAAACTCGCTAAAGGAGGTTGTTAAATAATTTATTGATTTATACAAAGTCTTTCCAACACGTGTGGAGACATTCTAATGTAAAATCAAGTGTCCATTTTCCTCTCGTGCTTTTTTTGGGCATTGGTTTGGTTTTTTGGTATTATTAAGCATAAAATCCAGAGGCAGGAGAAATGAAGCTGCCAAAACACTGAGGGACAGAGTGAAAGAAAACTGCCGTTTTTACACTAGAAATATACATCACAAAATCTGAAATTTACTATATACAAAGTGGCTGAGCTCGGACTTGGGACCCATAGAAAACGTAACAGAACCTGATTGTTAGGAGCAGGAAATTAACAGGAAGGCTAAAGAAAAGAGCGGGAAACCTTACAGGGACACAAAACCCAAAAAGTTGAAAAAAATTCTCTGAAATTTACATCGATGAGAAAGAAAATAAATTCATAACTTATTCTGTAAAAAATATATACATTTCACATACATCTTAGGCTGTACAACACACCACTTCAAACACCCAGTTACACTCACCCCTGCCGCGCTGCCCGGTGCGGCCGTCGGCCCCGCACCCTCACAGCGTATCCGAGCTGGTGCTGCAGGGGCTGACGAGGGACAGGTTCGTGGATTTGTGCTTTTTCAATAGCCTCGTGATTTTTTCATCGTCTGAGTTGGGGTCCAGGGGCTTGTTGTATTCGTCATCGTCCTCATTGTCCGAGCTCTCCTTCAGCTTCTCCGTCTCCGAGTCGTGCTTCTTCTTTGCCGAGGCCATTTCTGCCGCGTGTCTCTTCCGCCACTTGGTCCGTCTGTTCTGGAACCAAACCTGGGCACCGGCACCGGGCACAGCTCAGCCACGGCCTCGGCCCCGCCGCCGCGTCCGCCCCCGCCGACCCGTCCCATCCGCAACGCGGGGCTGCGGGCACTCGGAGCAGAGCCTGCACCAGGCAGAGCCCCGGACGGCTCCTGGGAAGGGGGCGCCCCGCTGGGGACACCTGCCCGGCTCTGCGGGGCTGCACGACGCTTAAATCAGCAGCTTCCCGGAACAGTCGTTTGTTGAAAATAGAATACAATAGCCAGGAAAAATAAGTATTTTTGGCTCACGGTGCACCCCAGCATTCAGATGCACCTGCAGGCTTTGCTAAAAAATTTGTGGGGTTACACAAGGTAAAGTTGTACCAGTGGACATGATCCTCGTGGAAAAGTGTCCCTTAAAAAAAACTACCTGCGGGGGGCTTTTTGTAGTGGTTGCGATGGGGGTTTATATTAAATATGTCTATTTATTTTAAATCGTTTGCAGCACAGAGAGCTCTAAGCATAAAATAGGTAGAGATTACCCTCAAATCTATCCAAAATTGAAATGTAACTTAAATTCTGACTCCTAAAAAAAAAAAAAAAAAAAAAAAACCCAAAAACCCGGGCAAAATTNNNNCCCAAAACCCCGGGCATAATTGCGCACATTCGTGGCTGCTAGTAATCACCAACATGGCAGAAAGCGGCCGCGGCAGGGAGCGGGAGAGGCGGGAGCCCGCAGGACGGACCTACCTTCACCTGGCTCTCAGTCATCCCCAGGGAGTAGGCGAGCCGGGCGCGCTCCGGTCCTGCCAAGTATTTCGTCTGTTCGAAGGTTTTCTCTAAAGCGAATATCTGCTGCCCAGAGAAAGTCGGTCGAGAGTGTTTCTTCTTGCCGTCCTTGTCCAAAACCATCCCCGTCTGAGCTGGAAGCGGAGAAAGAGCTGCGTCAGAGATGAACTCTGCACTGCCCCCGGCCCGTAGCCGGGCCCTGCCAGGCCATGCGGAGCCGCCTCGGGTGTCCGCCGGCTCTAAAGCAAGGCTCGGTTCGGGACAGACCCGGGGCCGTGAAGACCGAGTGACCCTCACCGGGCCTTCCTGCCGCCCGCCCCGTCCGCCGGCTTGGGGCCGCCCCGGCTCTGGATCCCAGGCCGCCTGCTCCCCGCGCCCTGCAAGAACCGGCCGCACTTACCGGGACAGGCGAGCCGAGGATCTCTCCAGGGAGAGCCTTGCACCACTCCCGGCCAGAAAATGGGCGGCCGTCCCGGCAGCTCCGCCAGAGGCTTCGGGTAGCGGGAGACGGCAGCGGGGCTGAAGTACATCCCGGCCGAGGCTGCCAGCCCGTTGATGCGGGGCAGCCCGCCCAGAAGGTTGCTGGCACTGCCCACGGGCCGCCCCAGGATGTCGCTTATTCCGTGCGGTGTCCCCAAGGGGAGCTGCGTGTTGAGTCCGCCCAGGGCCGGTGCCTTGAAACCGGAGGGGTTCTGCAGGGCGTAGGGGAACAGGGAGGTCTTCATCTCGGCCATGTTGTGCAGCGCGGCTAGCGGCGCACTGCTAAGGACGAATGCGCTCTGGCGATTAGCATCCATCTGTCCCACCGCTAACATCTGCGGGCATCAGCGACCGTGGGTCCTTCCCAACCGCGCCGCGGCCGCTCCGCTGGGGACCCTCGCCGGGACCGCGGCCGCGGGCGGGACGGGCTCCTCGCCGCTCGCGGGATCTCAGCGACAGCAAGTGCCGAAGTTTGTTGGGAACAGGAAAATCCCGGCGCTTGCCCGCCCGCTCCCGCGGCGTGCACCTCCGAAGTCCGGGCTGAAGAGCAGCGAAAGCCGAGCCGGGGCAGCGCGGCGAAACAACAAACCGGGAGTCTCGGGAGAAAGAGCCCCCACCGGCGGCACGTCCCGGCGGACTACGGGCAATGTGCTCCACGCGAGATCCGGCGGGAAGGGGATGCGGGACCTGCAGCTCCGCGCGTCGCCCCGGCCGCGTGTCCGGCGGCCACGGGGACGCTCCGCGCCGCGCCCCGCGCGCAGATAACCGCGCGGGCACCTGCGCGCCCCGCGCCCATTGGGCGGCCACCGCC
>VYZP01019826.1:1128-13113 GCA_013400635.1 Hypocryptadius cinnamomeus
CAGCGTCGGGGGCGGTGGCAGGGCCCAGCGTCGCTCCCGGGGGACCGGGCTGCCCCGGGGACGGGGAATGCTCTGGACCGCGCTGGGGGCCGCGCTCGTGGCGGGGCCGGGGGAAGCGCTCAGTNGGGCCGAGCCGCAGCCTCCAGCCGGGCTGTCTCTCCGCAGCCCCCGGTGCAGCCCGGGCAGCCCTTCAAGTTCTCGGTGCTGGAAATCTGCGACCGCATCAAGGAGGAGTTTCAGTTCCTGCAGGCGCAGTACCACAGGTGGGGACGGGGCTGGTGCGATGGGATAAGGGAGGCTGGAGCGTTCGAGCAGGGGGGAAAGTGGGGCAGGAGGAGGCGGAGAGAAGGAGCCTGGGGGAGGGAGGAAGGGGAGAGGGGTTTGGGCTGAGGGACAGCGTGAAACCCACAGTCGGGGTGCCAGGTCTTGAGCGGGGGTCCCAAGGGGAGGATGAGCCGCGTTTGCTCTGGCTGAGCCAGGTGTAGGGGCAGGGAGGGCACAGAACTCTGGGCGGGTGCCACAGGTGTGTGCACAGCACAGCCGCGGGGTGCAGGTGCCGCGGGCAGGGTGTGTGACACCCCGGGAGCCCGCAGGGCAGGCAGGAGATGTGCCGAGCTTGCCCCAGGGATGGGGCAGGAGCTGCGGGTCCGTGAATGGAAGCCCTGGCTCCCCTTTGCAGCCTGAAGCTGGAATGCGAGAAGCTGGTGAGCGAGAAGACAGAGATGCAGAGACATTATGTCATGGTGAGCTGGCCCTGCCGTGTCCCCCTGCCCCCCTGAAGGGCTGTCCCCCTGGACTGCTGCCCTCACACGGATCTGGGTGCTGGGGCTCCTCTCAGCCCTGCCCAGTGCTGACCTTGGGGCTGGTGAGATGTGAGGGAGGAAGGAGTTAATCACCATTTCTAGCAACGCTGGCTCTTGGTGCTCAGTGCTGCTTGAGCCCGGGAATCCTGCCATAGGTTTTGTATTTTTCTTTTTTTTTTTTTTTTTTTAACCTTTTTCTATCTGGTCTTGTTAAGAGAGCTCCCAACTCCTCCCTCCCTCTCTCTCAAGGGGTGGATATTTAAGAACACTGATGCTCCAGGGCTCGTGGTTTGGGTGGAAGGGGAAGGAGCAGGGCAAGAGCCCTCCACAGTTGCCAATGAGGGGTTAACAAGCCCCAAGACAGACTGACCTGGGCATCAGCCAGAGCCTGCCAGGAGCAGGGGAGCTGCTGGGAGGAAGAGGATGGGGACAGCAGAGCAGTTCCTTCTCCTTCAGCATCTGACCTTACTGGCTCCTCTGGGGAAAGGGGGAACCCAAGTGACACCATCCAAGGGGCAAAAAGATGTGAATTTGGGCAGAGCCCGTCCCGGGGGTGAATACAGCCCTGCCTGTGAGGCTGGGTGCTATTGCAGGGCACATTCCTCTCACCCATCAGCTGGGATCCCTCCCCACATCCTGGAGGCTCAGGGATTTCCAGAAGTGCATTGCTACCTTTGGAACAGGCTTTGCTGGAGGACAGCAGGTCCTCTGGTGCCCTTTTCTGCCCAGGTGTGGGGGATTGGGGTCAGCACCCCTGGCAGAGTCACTGGTGGCTGCTGAAGGGTTCCAGGGGCCAGGACAGGATCTGGGGGGCAGCAGGACTGACTTCCCCTGGCTTAAACAAATTGCAGGTGTAAACAGCCTGTGCCTGCTCCCTGCCTTGTCCCAGGCTCCTGGCACAGTGTCCCAGCCATTCCTCGTGGGCTGGAGCCAGCCAAACCCCAGGCTGGTCCTGGGCCAGTTGCTCTGGACAGCTCCTAACCAGGCTGTGCTGTGGTTTTCCTCTCAGTACTACGAGATGTCCTACGGCCTGAACATTGAAATGCACAAGCAGGTAAGTGCAGGGGGGCTGGGTCAGCAGCAGGGGAGGTGGGGAAGAGGCTGAGGTTGGAGATTTTGTTGGAAAATGACCTCCCCTGAGCTGTGTAGCTCTGATGGCATGGGAGATGTGACACAGCTCTGTGCGAGGGACTGGCCTGCAAAGGGATGCAGCAGTTGTCAGGATGTGTTATTGAGTTCCCCATCCCAAAGAGAGCCACTCAGAGCCCTGCTGTGAGCCCTGGTGCCTCCCTGCAGTGCTTCCCTGGGGCCCCACTTGAAGGAGGGGTGTGGAGGAAACAGCAGGAGCTAGAGCCCAGAGGCAAATGGATTGTCTTTCTTTTCTTTTTTTCTTAATCCCCTTTTCCTTTCCCAAAGCCAGAGGAGTGTTTTCACCCTTCCCTGGTTCCCCTTTTGTTCCAGCCTTAATTTGCTTTCCCTCTTCAGATTTATCAATCTAGTCATCATGGGCTCTCTGCCAGGGAAATTAGTTTGGACCAATGCCTGACAAAGTGGCAAGTCAACTGCCATATCCCTCCAGCTGGCTCAGCCCCTCCGAGTTTGCTCCTTTTGTTAGCAGGGAGCGTGATGAGGACCACGAGCACATTGCTGCCACCCTTACATGCCCCAAAGTCCGGTGGGACTGGGAGCCAGGGGTGGCCCGAGCCAGGTGGGGCCGGGGACTCTGCCCACGAGGTGATGGCCAAGTGGGTGAGGAGTGGGAGCCTGGGCCTGAGGGGGTCTCTGGCTCTGTGGGCACGGTGGCAGTGGCTGGGAGAGCAGCTGGGAGCTGCAGGTGAGCACGGGGTGCTGCTGGGTGTGGGGCACGGCAGGTAAATGTTCCCTTTGTTCTCCCTTGGCTCCCAGCCTGCTCTGACCTCTGCAGCACCGGCGGGGATTGTCAGAAACCTGAGCTGATAAAACCCTTCAGAGCAGCCAGTCCCGGGCTGGATTTACAGCAAGGGGGGATCCAGTTTTCCCCAGGAGATGTGGGTTTTCTCTTGGAGAGGCTGGGCTGGAAGTTGCAGCCCCTTTCCTGGGGCTTGCCCTGGTGGGAACGCTGTGGGTTTGTCTGCAACCACAGAGCCTCTCCTCAGAGGATGCACCGGGTTTTCTGCATTCCCCTGTGGGCAGGGGCAGCTCTGGGAGTGCTTTGTGCCTCTGAAGGGGTACAGGGAGCTGTCCCAGGGCTCGATGGGGCTGGGAGTGGAGTCCCTGCTCCGGGTCAGGGCAGGTAGGACCAGCAGAGCCTTGAGGGATTTGCCGGTGCCATGCCAAGAGTGCTGAATCTGTGCAGTTCTGCATCCTGCTTGCTCTGCCCTGGCTTTGAGTTGGATGTTTGGGAAGGGAAGGCACAGGGAGGGCCTGCTGCCAGCGCCTGTGGCTCGGCTCCCCTCTGTCCCTGCCCGCAAAGCCGGGATGGGTTTGGGCTGAGCAAAGCCAGCTGGGCTTCGGGAGGACTGACAGCTTGGAGCTTGCCTTGGCCTAGGGCCATGCAGGGATTGAGGCCTGGGGTCCCTCCCATGTGCCTGGCAGCCCTGGGCAGAGCCCTCCCTTGGCAGCAGCTTGGGAAATCCCAGCAGGGATGCAGAGGCAGCAGGAGAATTTCTGTGGGTGGGGAGAGTTTGACTCCTCCGCAGAGGCTGAGTGCAGGAGGGGGACAGGATGGGGCTCAGAGCCCTCCATCCATGGTGATACCTGCTGATACGTGCTTCCTCTTCCAGGCAGAGATTGTCAAGAGGCTGAGTGCCATTTGTGCCCAGATTATTCCCTTCCTGACGCAGGAGGTAAGGAGGAGGCAGGGGGTGTGTAGGAGATTGCTCTGGCTTCTTGGGAAGGGGCAAATCAAAGTCCAGCCTGAACCACGGGAGGTTTTGGGGAAGAAAACTTCCATGGAGGGGTGGGAGAAGGGGCTGTGCAGGGGTGGGTGGAGCAATGTGGAGCCAAGGGCTCCCTCCGGGCAGGAGCAGGGTGTGACCACCCCGGTGCTCTTCCTCCCCAGCACCAGCAGCAGGTCCTGCAGGCGGTGGAACGGGCCAAGCAGGTGACCATGGGGGAGCTCAACAGCATCGTCGGGGTGAGTTGCACTGCCTGGCTGTGGGCAAAGACTCTTCCCTGCCTGGGGGTTCAGGCAGTGATGGGGGAGGTCAGGTTTTTTGCTCTTTTGTTCACCCATTTTTTACTGTTTAAAGGTTTTTACTATTTTAATACACCATTGTGGTGGAGGGATTTGCCACGGTGTCCTGAAGGTGCCCTGTGGGACACCCCTGAGCAGAGCAGGGCACAGCCATGGCCTGGGGTCGTGCCTGCAGCAGGGAGGGGCACAGGAGGAAAACAAATTCCAGAGGGNTTGGGGTCGTGCCTGCAGCAGGGAGGGACTCGCGGGTGGAAGGGGCACAGGAGGAAAACAAATTCCAGAGGGAGAATAAAAGAGGCTGTGCTGAGCCTGCTGAACCCTCAGAGCCCAGACAGCCCCGGGGGAAGGGGCAGGGGTGTGACCCAGCCTGTGCAGCCCCCAGAGCTCTGCTGCCCCCTCCCCATCCCTGTCCCTGTCTCATCCCATCGCGCTTCGCATCGCAGCCCGCGGGGAGGGGAGGGGAAGGGAGGGGAGGGGAGAACCCGGCCATGGCTGCGGCTGCCTCCTCCACATCCAGGACCATTTGCTCTTTCTCTTTCAGCAGCAGCAGCTTCAGCACCTCTCGCAGCACGCATCCCCCCTCCCGCTGACACCCCACCCCTCCAGCATGCAGCCCCCCAGCCTGAGCGGGGCCGGCGGCACCGCGGGGCTCCTGGCCCTCTCGGGGGCACTGATGGCACAGGTTCAGCTGGCCACCAAGGAGGACAGAGTGGCCCAGGATGGGGAGAACAGAGGTAAGGGGAAGAAGCGCAGCTGGGTTAACCCTTTAAAGGCTGGGCAGCGTGTGCAGGGATGCTGCTCTGCCTCTGCGCTGAGGCTTCTGGCTGCTGCATCCCCGGGGATGGCAAATCCAGCTCATGGAATGCCTGCAGCCCCAGGAGGCTGGCTCTGTTGGTGACTGCTCTGCAGTGATGCTGTGTGTGCAGCCCTGGCCCTGGGCAAGTGTTTGTTCACACACACAGCTCTCGCTGCTCCCCTGGGTGTTTCCAGTGTATGAGGGTCCCCCCCTCCATGAGGCAGCTAGGAGATCCCCACCACAAAGAAATCTTCTCTTTTTACACCAAGATCTGATACTTAAAGATGAGACTTTTAAGGAAAAGACTGTTGCCAGCCCCTGGTAGAAACTGTGACAGCCACAAGCCTGGGGCAAGGAATTTAGAAAGCAGAGCCTCATTGCGTGTGTTGTGCCGTGTAAATTACACTAATTCCTATCCAGATGGGTGCCTCCTCCTGTCAGGATCAGCGAGTGCCTTCCAAACATCATCAATATTTAATCATTGTTAAATCAGTGCTCTGAATGCTGCTGGCAGGCCGGGGCCAAATTAGTGACTCTGCCCAGCTCTGCTCGTGGCCTGTTGCTGCTCAGGGGCTGCACAAAGGAGGAGCTGCTCTGAGCTCAAGTCACCTTTTCAGAGCACAGGCATGGAGTGGTGATGCTGAGAGGAGGCTGGGACGAGGAGAGAGGCTCTGGGCAGATCTGTGGGCTAGAAAGAGGCAGCCAGATTTAGCAGGAGTGATGTTTCCCTGCAGGCTCTCCTGGGGAAGGTGCTGACTGAAATGCACTTGGGTCAGGACCCAAGAGCAGCAGCAAAGCCAGGCACTGGGTGGGGTTTGCTACAGGTTCTCATGGTCTGGTTTGGCCTGTAGGATTTCAAGGTGGTGAAAAGAGCAGCAGGAAGCTGTCGGTGGCAGCTCTGCCCCCCTGCACACAGCTGTCTGCAGCTCAAATCCTGCCTGTGTTTCTTTAAGGATGGCTTCCACAAAGGAGGAAAACAAAGTCCAGAGAGAGAGAGAATAAAAGCAGGCTGTGCTGTGCTGAGCCTGCTTAACCCTCAGAGCCCAGGCAGCCTGTGCCTCCAGCCAGAACTTCTCTCAGCCTGGGTGTCTGGCCGTGGTGAGGGCCATTCCTTATTTAAAAAAAAAAAAAAAAAGTTGAAATGCTCCATCTGTCTGGGGTTAATCCTCAGTGCTCTGCCATAGTTAGCCAGAGCTGGTGTGAGTCAAGCTGAGCCAGGGGTGCACAGGGCTGATGGCAGGCATCTGGTCCCACTCCAGACCATGGCCTTGGAGCAGTGCCTACAAGAATCCCTCAACTTCCCATCCCTGCCTGCCTGTTTTTGCCAGCAGGGACCTGGACTCGTTCTTTCCAAATGCTGGTGGATCTTTAGGAACAAAAATCAGCCAGGGAAGGTTGCTGAAGCCCAGCCCACAACCCTGTGCTTGGATTTGCAGTAAATGTGTTCCCTGTGCTTGGATTTGCAGTAAATGCCTGGCACTCCTTCCCTGGGCTCAGGGAAGTGGACCTGCTTTGCTGTGCATGTACAGAAGCCTCAGAGAGTTTCCAAGTAGGGCTTTTAGGCATGGCTTCCTAAGGAAATGGGATGGGTGTGATTCAGGGGATCTCAGCTGGCCAGCTCTCCCCTCCTGGGGCCTTTGGACCTGTTGTCATGTCTAGGGAAGGGATTCCACAGCTGGGATAAGCTCTTGGAAGGAGGTGGGTGGGTAGAGATTCCCCTGCTTCCCTGAGGAGCACCAAAGTGCTGACCTCCCATTAGACAGCACAGAACCCACATTTCAGGTGGGCAAAGTGGGAAAGCAAGTGTGATTTTTTTATTTGTTTGTTTGTTTTCTAAACCTGTGTCCTGCTGTTTCCTGGTTTGCCCTGCTGTGCCCCTCTCTCCTTCCTGCCTGGGTGTGTGGGGCACAGGCTTGGCATTAACAACCTCTCCCTGTCCCCCCCCTCTGCTCTGACATGGACCTGGGATGTTCTCCCTGCTGCTGCCTGGACACAGAGCACACCCCAAGCCGGGTAAGTGGTGACAGGCCAGTGGCCTCAGCTGGCCCTGATGGCATCTCCAGTGTGCTCCAAGCTGGCCACTGGCTCCTGGGAGGGGATGGGGCTGCTGGGTGAGCTTTGCTGGCCTGGGTGGGCTGTGTTTGCATCAGGGTTTTGTAACTGAAGGTTCTGGGCCACCTCAATTCAGTCTTTGCTGATGCAAGGAGCTAAAGATCAAGGGCTGCTCCCAAAATAACCAGCTTTGTCCTTTTCAAGGAGTTTCCAGTTTAGGAATCCTTCTGAAAAGGTCTCAGAGCTCTCAGCCCCACTGCAGTCCTTGGCTGCCCCCTCCCTTTTAGGATCACCCCCTGTCCCAGAGCTGTGACTCCCTTCCCAGGCTTCACAGTAGCTCTGCAGAATCCAGGGTACAGGCAGGGGAAGGAAGGGTTAATGATCTCCGTTGGGGAATTGCAGGCATTGATCTGTAGGAGAGGAGGAAGGAGAGGAGGTGTCTGTGGTGCCAGGACTGCCCAGGCACCTCCTCCAGAGATGGCCTGGGGGACAGGGATGGCCCTTTCTGCCCCCTGGCTCAGTGTCAGAGCTGCTGATCTGCCTGTGCTGGGAGCAGTCAGCTGCAGGGAGCCCTGGCATGGGGCATCTCTGTCACCTTCTGGCTGATTGTCACCAGTGTGGGGATGCCAGGGCATGTGTGACACCCCTGCAGCTGCCAGCAGCACCTGGGGGAGGGCTGTTCTTCCTGCTCAGCCCCATTCTGCTTCCCAAGCCTCGCGGCAGGGTTGAGGTGAGGTAAACACAGCTCCAGTGGGGATTTTTTGCTCTACCCTGGCTCGTTGTCTCTGCAGGGGTGGATCTCCCTCTCTTGGCTCTGGGTTTTGGGGTTCTGGGGTCCTTCCCAGCAGCCAGGGAGATGCTTTGGCGGGATGGAGGTGGTCATGGAGCAGGGCCTGGCCCCACTGAGAGCTGAGAGGTGGCTTCCTGCCCTCACAGTGGCTCTCACACCTTCTTCTCCCTCTGCCTCAGAGCGTTTCTTCTTCCCCTGCCGAGAGCCTGCAGGACGAGGAGCGCACGGGGCTGAAGAGGAAGCGGGAGGAGAAGGAGCTGCCTGGGCATTCTGTGAGTGCCCCAAGGGCTGGGGCTGGCAGGGCTGGGCTGGGGAGGTGGCTGGGCACCCCTGTGCCCACCCTGCTGCACAGGGCTGGTGTCCTGGGAGCAAGAACAAAGCAAATGAGGAGCCCGAGGCTGGGTGACTGTCAGCAGGACGTGGCTGGTGTTGGTCCAGGGAGTGATGTACAGGAGAAAATGGGTCCAGGGAGTGATGTACAGGAGAAAATGGGTCCCTCTGGCATCCTGGGGCAGAACACAGAGCCTGGTCCAACATCTCTCTGTCCTGACTGAGCCCTTCTGGATTTCTCCCTCCTCGCAGGACAGCGATGGGGACAAGAGTGACTACAACCTGGTGGTGGATGAGGTAAGCCCCTGGAGCCTGGCAAGGCATCCTGCTCCAGCTGCAGTGGTAGGGTTTAGGGCTCTGGTTCCCCAGCTTTGGGGTTCTTTAGGCTCCAGCTCGTTGCTGCTGGGCAGCAGTGGCCAGCCAGGACACGTGCCAGCGCTGCTCCAGTGCGTTGTGCCAGCCAAGACTGATTCCACTCCCACTGCTCTGGGAAGGCTGTGCCAGCCAGGCTCAGCTTTGCCAGCCACAGGCTTGGCTCTGCTTCACAATCCCCTTTCAGCCCCTCTGCTGCAGCATCCCATATGGGGAGGCTGATAAGCTGGGATGAGAGCTCCATGGAGCTGGGCTTGCTGCTGGCAGCTCCTGTGGCTGGAGGTGGCAGGAGCCTCATGGCACACCCTGGCCCTGCCAGCCCCAGGCCTGGAGCCCCTTCCTGCCCTGCCTGGCCCTGGAGCAGCCTCAGCTTTAACTCACCTCAGTGCAGGGCATTCACTGAATTCCAGTCTTCTGCAATGGAACTGCCACATGCTTCTGGTACAGCCTTTCCTGACTGAGGCACGTGTGACAGAACTTGATTCCAGCAACCACTGTTCTTGGTAGAGAAGATGTTTTTGGGGATGTGCTTATTCCCTTCTCAGAAGACAGAGGGAAGAGAAAGATACGAAGTCTTTTTGTGTCACTTCCTAAGAAAATACAAGCCCTGAAAGGAAGATCAGGAGGAATTTCTGCAGAAAATGATGCTTATGAAAGCCTCTCATTGTGCTGATAAAAAGTCACAGACCTGGTTGAATGGGAGTGCAAGAGCTGAGGGGTGGCCTTGCCTCTGAAATGGCAGCCCTGTCTCAGCTCCTCATGTGTGCTGATTCCCATCCCTCCTTGTGAAGGCATCCGTGGCCACCAGTGTCCTCTGAACCTGCTGTCACCTCTCATTTTGTTCAAAGAGAAAAACCGAGGCTGTTTCTCATCCGGGGGAGCAGAGCGCAGAGCGGATGCTCCTCATTCAGGCCGAGGGCACTGGTGGTGGTGGCTCCCCAGGGTCCTGTCATGCCTGCCCTTCTACACAGAGGGGTTCCTGCTTCCCACAGAGCTGTTCTCCCCGCAGGACCCGCCCTCGGAGCCCGGCAGTCCCGGCCGCTCGCCCAGCCATCGCCGGGCTCCATCCCGCCGGGAGCTGCCCGGGAGCCCCGCGTCCATCGGCTCCGGCGGCAGCACCGCGCCCGGCCAGCACAAGGAGCAGAGCCCGGTGAGGATTCCCTGCGCTGGGGGTGGGCTGTGGGGCCAGCAGCATGGCCGGCAATTTCTCTGTATGGCAGTCTGAAATGGGACAGGAATGCCGGGCTTTGTGCCCACTGGCACCCCCACCTCGGGGACAGCGCTCCGTGCCCTCGGGGTAGGGTAGGTGCTGCTGGGCAGAGCACAGGCTCTGCAGTGTTCTCCACCCGCCTGCCTGCAGGATTCCCCAGAGTTGCTCATAGCAATTGATTTTTCCTTCTTCTTCTTTTTTTTTTTTTTGCTTCTGTGTGGGGTTTTTTTTTTTTCCCTCTTCCTTGCCAAGCACCAGTCCAGCGCTCAGATTGAAACATCAGCATGTGGGGAGGGGGAGGGATGTTTGTGCCACTCCTTGGCCTCCCAGCCACCGCAGGGACCAAGTGATAGGTCCCCCCATCTGGGGTCAGGAGCCAACTGGGGGCTGTGGGCAGCAGCGAGCAGCAGCTCCCCAGCACAATCGGATTAGAGCAGACAAAGCGCCCTGAGCAATCTGCCAGCACAGCACGTAGCTTTTCTCTGTTATTAATTTTTTTTTTTTTCCTTTGCTGGTGTCGACAAAATCCCCAGACAGAAAAAAAAAGCAGAAGAAATAGGAGAGGCAGGGAAAAAAAGCAAGGAATGAAATAGCTGTGGGGATTGGAGAGGCCAGTTCATGCCAGGCATCCTCTTGGTGCCAGTCTGGGGATGGGGGTGCCCCCCCCATGCAGGAGCTTTGCTTGAGGGAGCAGCAGATGTGTCTGTGGGGTCTCATGCTGGTGGGCATTGCAGGGTTGGGACAGTTTGGGGTGACCCAAAGCTTTCATGGGGTATTTGTAGCTGTGGGGAGAGTGGGGACATGTGAGGGGCAAAGGAGAGGAGAGGGGAGCAGGCCCTGGATGGCCAATCCTTGTCCAGCTCCATCCAGGAGCTCCTTCCACCCTGCGAGGTGTGGGGGCTGCTGTCCCAGGCTCTGGTCCTACAGCTGAAGCTGCTCTTCTTTCCTCTGCTGCACAGACCGACTCAGTGGCCAGTGCTCCCACCTCCAAGCCCTCCTCTTCCTCACCACCCCGTGACTCCCTCACGCCAGGCCCCGGGCCCAGCTCGGCCGTCGCTCTCCGGCCACCCCCGGCCAAGGCCCCCAGCACCGACAGCGTCAGTGAGTGTTGGGGACAGCACGGGGGCTGCTCTGCTCTGATGGGACCCTGTCTGCCACCAGCAGAGCTGGCAGGGCCGTTTTGCTCCGCAGGATCAGAGCTATGAACCATGGCCAACAGGAACCCCTCTGCCATTGCCACACACCTGGTGGGCTCGGACCTGCCGAGGGTGGTGGTCAGGGTAGAGCAGGGTTTTTATCTCTTTTTCTCTGGTGAATTGTCATTTTGGTGGGGCTGCACGAAGCTGGGTGCCTCAGGGCTTGGCTGTGGGGGCCAGAGGGGGTGGCTGTGCAGTCACCAGGTGCCCCTCTCCCCCGGGTGCCGCCAGGGCCAAGACGCGGCTCTCTCCTCGTGCAGCTCTCCGCAGCCCCCTGAGCTCCTGCAGCCCCTGCACGTCCTCCCTGGCCATGGTGCCCCACGCCGCCCTCAGCGGGGAGCTGCCAGCCCCTGGCCTCTACATGGGCATCCACCTCTCAGTGCCCCAGGCCAGCAGCACGCTGCTCTACGGCCGCTCCCCCGGGGTAAGTCACCGAGGGAAGGGGAGGCCGGGTGTGCTGGCTCTGCTGCCTGGCCCCTGGGCAGCATCTGGGGCTTCAGCTGGGGTTGCAGCCATAGGAAGGACTCCCTTGCAGAGCTGCTGGGATTTGGGGCTGGTGGAGGCTTCAGTGCACTCAAGAGAAGCCTCTGCTAGCTCCACTGGTGTCTGTGGGAACACATTTTGGCTTTTGTCACTGCATGGGAGGACACAGTGAGCAGGGAGCTTGCACAGAGCCAGGCTGGGCTGGTCCCAGGGTGTGCAGGGACAGGCCTGAGCCCAGCTTTGGTGTTCTCTGCTCTGCTCCTCATGTGCCCTTTGCTTTGTGCAGGTGGCGTTTGAGTCTCACCCTCACCTGAGGGCTTCCACCCTCTCCTCTTCGCTCCCCACCATGCCTGGAGGGAAGCCGTAAGTGGCTGCACGGGCTGGGGCTGCAGGGAGGGTGGGGGCAAGGGGCTGAGGTGGGTGCTGGGAGCATCTCCCTCCCACGGGCTCACCCAGGGCAGGGCTGGGCTGAGGGGGAGCTGCTCTCCAATCCCGAGTACAGTACTGCCATTTCATTCCTGGCAGCTGGAACTGGGTAATTAAACCCCTCATTAGCCAGGGCATAATGGGCACCTTCCACCTTGGCTTGGGCACCTTCCATCTCGCCTTGGGCACCTTCCACCTCGCCTTGAGCGTGGCAAAGAGAGAGATCACCTCCTGTCCTTGGGCATCACACAGGGCTTGTTCAGGCCTCTCCTCTGTTCCCTTCTAGTGCCTTCTCCTTCCATGTCCTCTGACTCCAGAGGTCTGTGTTGGACCTGCATGGCACCAGCCCCTG
>VYZP01019827.1:4777-41540 GCA_013400635.1 Hypocryptadius cinnamomeus
TGGACACGGCCTGGCGGGGCGCTCCGGCCGCCGGGAGCTGCTCAGCCTGTGGCGGTAGCGGCCCGGGACGGCGGGGCCATGGGGGCCCTTGGCCGCCGCCTCCTGTGCGCGGGGCCCGCAGCGCCCGGCCCGGTTCTGTGCGGGGCCGGCCGGTCCCGGGGGCGGGTTCGGTGTTTGCGGCCGCGGCCCCGCGGATGTTCCGGGAGGCCAGGCCGGGCTGTCGGAAACGGGAAGCCGGGGAGGAAGGGAGGCCTCGGCCTGGCCCAGGGGATCCCACCATGGGGAGCGGGCAGGAGCGCCCCGGGCCCGGCCCGGTCGCGGCCCCGCTTGGCTGAGGGGCTCTGTGGGGTGTGTGGGGCGCGGAAGCTGTGCCCGGGGAGCGGCACCGGGCACCGAGCGGTTTCTGGGGGCCAGAGGCGTTTGTTGACGTGAGCGGGGGTGTCAGAGCGAGTGACAGAGCAATGGTGTGGAGTCAGGAAAAGAGGGAATGGGGAAGAGAGTCGGGATGTGAAGGAAGAAGGATGGAGACAGCCCAGCCAGGGCAGGGCTGGGCACGGGCTGGCACAGGAGGGGCACGGCCCCGCTGGAATCCGTGTGGTGTGGAGCTGGGGACGTGAGGACCAGGGGTATCCAATATCCTCAGGGGAGGCTGGGGCGACCCGTGGGCCGGGATAGTGGGGGTGGGAGTGAGTGTGGGGAGTGACCCCTCACGGCGAGGGCAGGAGGCTGGGATGTGTCCGGGAGCCCTGGCTGCTGCTGGGTGGTGCCAGGCAGGTTTGCTGTGCTGGCACAGAGAGCAGAGACCCTGGGAGAGGGGGTTTCACAGGGAATCTGCCGTGGGACGGAGCTCGGTACGGTTCAAGGAGGATGTGGAGAGAGGGCAGGGAAGAGGCTCCTGCACAGGGAGAGGGGCTGGAGCTGCTTCCCTGTTTTCGTGCTTCCCCTGGTCAGGGAGGGGAGGTTGGCAGTGGCCTGGCCAGGCAGTTCTGGGCTGGGCTGTGAGCTTGGCCCCCGTGCTCTGCAGCTCCTGGGAACGGCGGGAGGAGGCCGGAGCAGGCCCACGGCTGTCTCGTGCTCCTGTGGGATGTGTGACCTCATCCCTCTGCTCTGTGGCTTTGGGCACCGGCCCTGGCCACGCGCCCTGCCACCCTCCCTGGTGTCACAGTAGTGTGTCCTTCTCATCCAGGGGGTGACACGATGCTCTTGAGGCCTTTCCCAGCCTCAGTGATCCTGTGGGATTTGGTACCATAATGAAACCAGGGCTGCCCTGCCCTTGAGGTTTGTGGTCCCCCTTCTGTGGCCAGAGCTGCCTCTGTCCAGCCGGTGCCACTGCCACGTCCTTGCCATTTTGTTGGTGTCGTGTGGTGAGTCAGTGTCCCCCAGGGCAAGGCTTCGGTGGCTGCTCTGTTCCCCAGCAGCACTGGCCTGAGGGTCAGGGTTTTTCAGGTGCCCAGAGGGGTGTCTGGAGGTGGCACTGCCCAGCTCAGCCCGTGGCGCTGCCGTGCAGGGGCTGCTCTCCCAGGGAAAGCGTTGCCTTTGGTGCAGGGGGTTCATCAGGAGAGGGAGCCCACATTTCCCGGGGCTCACCCAGCCCTTTCCCCGTGTCCCTGCCATGCCGGGCACTCGCAGCAGCATCGGGCTGTGTCTGTGCTCCCTGGGTGCCGTGGGAGCGGGGCTGAGGTGTCTCTTCTCTCTCCTTCCAGCTGGGGGTGATGCCATGGCCGCTGCCAGCTCCAGCAGGGCCAGGGCCGGCCCTCCCTGCGAGAAGTTCCCGCTCTCCGTGAAAGGTGGGTCGTGCTGCCCGGCTGGGATTGCCCTGCCGGGAACGTGTGTGCTGTGCCTGCACCCCGGGCTGACACACACGGCACTCCGCGGGGAGCAGGGGCTGGGCATGGCCCTGCGTGCCGCGGCTGGGCCCGGTGCCGTGGGGACGTGGCTGCGGGGCCCTGCCGGGGCCGCGCTGGTGCTCCCGTGGCCGCGAGATGGCTCCCGGCGCCCGGAGCCGCGTCCCCTCGGAGCCGCGTCCCGCTCTGCCCCTCCGNGGAACACGCGCCATGTCTGCGCGCCCCATGGTCCACCCCGGCCGCCGTCCAAACGCCGCGGGAAGCGCACCGGGAGTTGTGGTCCGGGCACGGGGCACGCCGGGAGTTGTAGTTCAGCCGGGGCACGCCGGGAGCGGCGCCGTGCCGCGGGAGCGCTTCCGGCCGGCGCGGTCACGTGACGGGCCGGGGTCACATGACGGCGGGAGCTGGAGCCGGGGAGTGGGAGCGGAGCGGCCGCCGGTAACGGGACGGGACGGGCTGGGCTGGGCTGGGCTGGGCTGGGCTGGGCTGGGCTGGGCTGCCAGGGACCTGCTCCTGCTGCTCATGCCAATGCCAATGCTAATGATAATGCTCCTGCTAATGCTAATACTGCTGCTAATGCTGCTGCTCATGCTGCTGCTAATAATGCTAATAATGCTGCTGCTAATGCTCCTGCTAATGCTGCTGCTCATGCTGCTGCTAATAATGCTGCTAATAATGCTGCTAATGCTGCTGCTGCTAATGCTAATAATGCTGCTANCTGGGTGGTGCCAGGCAGGTTTGCTGTGCTGGCACAGAGAGCAGAGACCCTGGGAGAGGGGGTTTCACAGGGAATCTGCCGTGGGACGGAGCTCGGTACGGTTTAAGGAGGATGTGGAGAGAGGGCAGGGAAGAGGCTCCTGCACAGGGAGAGGGGCTGGAGCTGCTTCCCTGTTTTCGTGCTTCCCCTGGTCAGGGAGGGGAGGTTGGCAGTGGCCTGGCCAGGCAGTTCTGGGCTGGGCTGTGAGCTTGGCCCCCGTGCTCTGCAGCTCCTGGGAACGGCGGGAGGAGGCCGGAGCAGGCCCACGGCTGTCTCGTGCTCCTGTGGGATGTGTGACCTCATCCCTCTGCTCTGTGGCTTTGGGCACCGGCCCTGGCCACGCGCCCTGCCACCCTCCCTGGTGTCACAGTAGTGTGTCCTTCTCATCCAGGGGGTGACACGATGCTCTTGAGGCCTTTCCCAGCCTCAGTGATCCTGTGGGATTTGGTACCATAATGAAACCAGGGCTGCCCTGCCCTTGAGGTTTGTGGTCCCCCTGCTGTGGCCAGAGCTGCCTCTGTCCAGCCGGTGCCACTGCCACGTCCTTGCCATCTTGTTGGTGTCGTGTGGTGAGTCAGTGTCCCCCAGGGCAAGGCTTCGGTGGCTGCTCTGTTCCCCAGCAGCACTGGCCTGAGGGTCAGGGTTTTTCAGGTGCCCAGAGGGGTGTCTGGAGGTGGCACTGCCCAGCTCAGCCCGTGGCGCTGCCGTGCAGGGGCTGGTCTCCCAGGGAAAGCGTTGCCTTTGGTGCAGGGGGTTCATCAGGAGAGGGAGCCCACATTTCCCGGGGCTCACCCAGCCCTTTCCCCGTGTCCCTGCCATGCCGGGCACTCGCAGCAGCATCGGGCTGTGTCTGTGCTCCCTGGGTGCCGTGGGAGCGGGGCTGAGGTGTCTCTTCTCTCTCCTTCCAGCTGGGGGTGATGCCATGGCCGCTGCCAGCTCCAGCAGGGCCAGGGCCGGCCCTCCCTGCGAGAAGTTCCCGCTCTCCGTGAAAGGTGGGTCGTGCTGCCCGGCTGGGATTGCCCTGCCGGGAACGTGTGTGCTGTGCCTGCACCCCGGGCTGACACACACGGCACTCCGCGGGGAGCAGGGGCTGGGCATGGCCCTGCGTGCCGCGGCTGGGCCCGGTGCCGTGGGGACGTGGCTGCGGGGCCCTGCCGGGGCCGCGCTGGTGCTCCCGTGGCCGCGAGATGGCTCCCGGCGCCCGGAGCCGCGTCCCCTCGGAGCCGCGTCCCGCTCTGCCCCTCCGCGGGCACTGCTGGCCTGGGGGTGCCCCGTCCCCTCCTGCCCCCGTGCCCTGGGCTAGGGAGGTGTCCGTGGGGACAGTGACAGTCCTGCCACCCTCGGAGGAGTGAAGCTGGGGACAGGCATGGTCAGGGCTTGGCGCCAGCCATCACTGCCACCAGGAGCGTTGCTCCCCACTGCCCCTCTCCCAGCACCCTGAGCTGGCAGGGATGGGGACAGGGCAGGGGACAGGGTGTCTCGCAGGCCTGACCCTGTGCCTGTCCCTGCCCAGTTGTGTCTGTGAAGCCCAAGGCCCAGAGCCGCCCAGCACGGATGAACTGCTACGTGGAGGTGGCCGGGGACGGGCTGCCCAGTGAGACCAAGAAGACGGGGAAGCAGATGGGGGTCTCAGAGCTGCTGTGGAACGAGATCCTCACTCTGTGAGTCTGTGTGACCCCTGCAGTGGGGCTGGTCAGGGGCTGGCCCTGTGTGCCCTGCTGTGCCACTGGACACTGTGCCACCTGAGTGTTCCCAGCCAGTGGCACAGAGCTTTGCCCCTTGCACAAGGACACTGCCAGAGACAGCCAGGCTGGGAGGGCAGCGGGAGGGGGGTCTCCCATTGCCCCATGTCCTTGCCTGTGGCACTGCCTGCTCCCCAAGCACGGAGCAGGCAGGAGGCTGCGGTGACAGCCCCGTTCCCGGTCTCTGCAGGAATGTCACGGCTCAGAGCCACTTGGAGCTGAAGGTGTGGATCTGCCACACACTGAGGAACGAGCTGCTGGGCGCCGCCTCTGTCAGCCTCGGCAGCCTGCTCAAGGGCGGCGGCAAATGTATGTACGGGGCTGGGCACGGGGCTCGGGGCTGGGCACGGGGCTCGGGGCAGGGCACAGGGCCGGGCATGGGGCACAGGGCCTGGGCCTGGGCACAGGGCACGGGGCTGGGCACAGGGCACGGGGCTGGGCATGGGGCACAGGTCTCAGGGCTGGGCACGGGGCTCAGGGCACGGGGCTCAGGGCAGGGCCCGGGGCTCAGGGCAGGGCACGGGGCTGGGCACAGGGCTGGGCATGGGGCACGGGACTCGGGGCTGGGCACAGGGCTCAGGGCAGGGCCCAGGGCAGGGCACAGGGCTGGGCACGGGGCTCAGGGCAGGGCACAGGGCTGGGCCCGGGCAGCGGTGGCCGCGGTGGCTGCTGCGCTCCCCGGCAGGGAACAAGGTGCCGTTGTGCACCCCGGGCCGGGCGTGCCGGAAGCCGTACCTGCGTCAGCCCGGGCGCCGCGGCCGGCCGGGGAGCACAGACCCCTCTGCTATTTGCCGCCGTTTGCGGTTGCCAGAGCGTGGCTCGTGACAGCAGCTCCCACATAAAGGCGGCCATTCAGGGCCGGGGCGGCGCGAGCGGCCGCGCGGGGCTGGAGAAGGCTGGCTCTGTCTCTTCCAAGCAAAGCTTGTGAGACACAGACTTGGTATTGAGCGGGGAGAGGGGCCTCCTGTGCCCCGAGGGATTCGGGGCTGGTTCAGACCCTCCCCGGTGCTGGGGGCTGGGCTGAGCTGCTTCCCCTGGTGCCGCCAGCTCTGCAACCACACCGGTGTCCCCGCCGCGCCACCGTGGCTCTGGGTGGCACCGGGTGCTGTGGCACTGAGGGACACATGGGAGCTGTGCTGCTTCTGCTGTCTTCTCACGAGGCCTGTGGGGAGTTGGACGTGTGCCTCGGGCTGGCTCTGTTGGGGGGTAGCAGCCAGCCAGCCCCACAGCTGTGGGACCTGTGCCCCCGGGCACCCTCCCCTGCAGCCGTTATTTCCCGAGGTGTGCAGGGGCCGTGCTCGGCTCCCGGAGCCGCCGCGGTTCCTGCCCTACCTGCGCCGCCACGGGGGCACAATTGGCTCTTTCATTCCCAGCCATCCCGGGAGGCTGTGTGGAAAATGAATGGAAAAGGCAACTGGCTGTTCTAGCTTGTCTGTTAACATCCCCCAGAAAAAACGTGTCAGATTTTTCCTTGACACTGCGGGCTGGGAGGGAGGAAGGACTCTTAAAGCTGCAGAGCCTGCTCTGCCCTGCCCGGGAAGGTGCTGTCCCTCTGCTCCTGTCTGCTCTCCTTGTCTGGGCTGGCATCTGCTCTCTCTTCTCTGCAGGCTCATGCTCAGCCTTTGGGCTTTGCTGCAGGTCTGAGAGGGCCAGAGGCTGCTGGGGGTCCCATGGGAGCCTGGGAGATCCTTTCCTAAAGGGCTTCTCTCCTCCTGGGAATAGGGGAATGTCAGCCTGAGGAAGGGGCTGGGTCAGGCAGGGGAGTGCAGAAGGCATCTGGGATTTCAAGCCATCCTGAGTCAGACACTTGATGTGAAGGGCAGTGAAATGCATGTGCCCCTGCCACTGGAGGGGCTGGCCCTCCTCTCCCGTCCTGAGAGGTGCTCAGCCAAGAGTGAGCTCCTGCCGGGCAGCAGCCCCTCTTCACCGGGTTTTTGGTGAGGCTTAATGAAAGATACTGATTAGTGAGCGTAGCTGTGGCCTTGGGTTGGTGTTCCTGTCGCTCTCCTTGGTGGGCAGGACAGTGTCCTCGCTGCCGGTGACACCTGTGGCAGTGTGTGCCAGGCTCCTGCCTGCCAGGATGCTGCTGTCAGCCCTCCTGCCAGGCATGCCTCACTGCAGGGGGAAAAGTCCCAGCTCTGAGGCCTGGAGCATGGAAGAAGAGCTCAACGATGAGGCCTGAGCTCCCGGGAAGGCTGGGAGAGCCTTTGGAGCTGACAGCCGGGGCTCCGGCCGTGCTTTCGGGCTCGCAGCGCTTGCTGCGGGGCCTCTCCGCTGGCAGGCAGCGCCTCCCGCCTTCCCGGGGATTGGCCGCGGAGGTGGAGAGGTGGGTCAGGGCCGGCTCAATCACCGGCACCGGCTGGAGCCTTCCAGGAGCCGAGCTGCTCCCAGGGCTCCCATAAAACAGCTCGTTTGCCGTGGCACGCCCCCGGCCCCAGCCCCGGCCCCTGAGCTGCCGCCGCTGCAGAGGCTCCTCTTTGTTCCCGGGGCTCCGGGAGCTCCCGGCCCCGCATCCCGGACTGTGTGGGATGGTTGTGCTGGTCCCGCTGTGTGCTGAGTGGCACCACGTGGCAGGGCTTTAGGGATCCCGCAGGGTCCCTGCTGCGGTGCCCCAGGCAGAGTGGCTGGGGCTGTAGCCTCCTGGGATCCTCCAGGACACCAGCAGCAATTCCCAGCCTCTGGAAAACTGCAGCTCCACCCCATTGTGGCTGTGATGCCAAAGGAGCTGTGCTGTGCTGTGCTGCGTGTCCCAGCAGCTCCATGAGCTGGCTCTGCCATGGCCAGGATGTAATCCCACAAAACTGGCCATCCAGCCAGTAGGTCACTAGAGGGATTGGAGAGTGCCCGTTCCATGTCACCTTACAGAGGAAAGATATGGAAACCTGAGACCCTCCTGGTTATCCCTGGCAGATAAATGGAGTGGGACACAGTTCTCTCTAAGCTGCTGGTGGTTGAGTTTGGATCAGGAGCAAAGGCAAAACTTCCCTGGGGAGACTTTCATGGGACACTAAAGATTATCACTTCCCTTAAACTCTGGGTTCCTTCTTGGTTTGGGAATATCTGTAGAAGGTTTAACTTGCCCCTTGCTTGTTTCTGGAGGGACTGTAGCCATGGCATGGAGTCATTCCTTCTGTGGGAATGCACAAAGGCTTAGCCAGTCTTCACCTGCTCAGCACCAGGGAGCTTTGATTCATCCCAGACAAAACCTGGACAATCACATAGAGCTGTTGGAATGGGAACTGGCCTTTGCATCCAGTGGGACTGGGCAAAGAGCTTGGCACTGGTTTGGGAAGCTGAGACACTGGGAAGCTCATTTTGGCTGTCTGTCTGAAAATCTTCTGGGATGCAGCTGTGGAGATGGAGCCACCTCACACAGGGTCTTCTAGAGGAGAAGACCATCCCATCCCACGTGGCAGGTCCCTGGGGTCAGACATGTGTGGTTCCTGGGGGTCCCAGGGCTGGGGCTCAGCCCGGGGCCGTTATCACGCCGGCTGCTCCCAGCCTCGTTTCGTGGAACCGTAAATCCGCTTAATGGGCTGGGTGGGAATTCCAGCTCACCTCTGCTAAATGGGAGCTCTGATGCTGCGTGCAGGGCACTGGAAGTAGCTGAACTGAGACCTTATTCAGGACCAAATCACCCCCCGACCCCCTCCCAAAATAATAATAATCCCTCTGACATTCTGGCAGCCGGCGGGACAGAGGCAGCCTTTGTGCCGGGCCCTTCGGGGGACCCGCCGTCGGTGCAGCAGCAATGTCCCTTTGTGCGTCCCGCACGCTGCACGGGGACAGGGAGTGGAAGGTTCTGCGAGTGTTTATTTTCTTTAAAAAAGCTGGAGGGGGTGGAGGGGGGGAGAAGGAAGCCGGCTGGGAGGTTCATGTTCACATCCTCCACTTGGAGACACCTTGTCTTTGCGCCTCAGCTGGGCGCCCGCACAATGAGGGCTTGTGCGGCCCCGGAGCGCGGCGCGCGTGGAGGGGGATGGAGGGACCCTGGAGAAAATGCGGATTCCTACGGCTTGGAGGAGCCAGGGGGGAAACAGGGTCTGGATTTGTTCTGGTTTTTGGCTGTGCTCAGTAGCATCTTCTGTCTCAGGCTCTTAAAACTGTCTGTGAGGTCGGTTTCCCATGGAAGCAAGCGGACTGCAGCTCCGTGAGGCAGAGGGGACGACCAGGCTCAGCAGGATCCCTTGTTGGATGATGGTGATCAGTGACAGAGCTGTGCCCCTGTGAGCATGTGCCCCTGTTGTGCAGGAGACACCTGCCTTTTTGGCACTAAAAACTGGAGACTTCCCTCAGATCCACCAAGTGCCGCCTGTCCCATGGCCCTGTGTTCGCTGCAGACCCTGTGTCACTGCTTTTTGGGGGGCCTTGGAGAAGGAAGTGTCAAGTCCCAGTGCGGGACAGCTCGCAGCTGGAGGTGGGACAGGGGTTCCATGGGGGTGTGATTCCATCCCGCTCCTGCTGGCCTGAGCCGCACCTCGTCCCTGCGTCACACCGGGACAAAGCAGCTTGCTAAAAAATGGTGCCATTGTGTCATGAGCAATCCGTGTATAATAAAAATATTATTTGAGCAAATGAGTCAGGAAGCGTCTGGGCTAGTGTCCCAGGCTGGTGCAGCCAAATTTTTCTGGCCTTCTGTGACGGGTGTTTCAGTCTGGCTGGCACTGGCAGGCGTTGCTGTGACGGGGTGGGTGCTGAGGGCTGTGCTGTGCCCCCACTGCCCCCAGGGACCAGCAAAGCCAAGCTGATGAAGCCAGACTGGCTCACACAGGAGGGAGTGGAGCTGGCATCTGTCTCCAGGAGCCTCCCAGCTCGTGGCACCCTCTCCAGAACCTTCTGTGAATGTGGTCCAGTGCTGCAGCAGAGTGTTCCTGTTTGGGGACAGCTCTCCATGCTGGTTTTGTTCGGTTGATGCATGGGGATGTGGATGGAGGGATGCTGACCACCATGCAGGGCCCCTCTTGCCCCTTGTGTCATCTTAAAGGGGCCCCTTAGTTTGGGAAGGACATTGAGATGCTTGAGCGTGTCCAGAGGAGGGCAGCAAGGCTGGTGAGGGGCTTGGAACACAAGTCCTCTGAGGAATGACTGAGGGAGCTGGGGGAGAAAAGGAGACTCAGGGTGACCTTATCACTCTCTACAGCTCTCTGAAAGGTGGCTGTGGTCAGGTGGGGTTGGTCTCTTTCTCCACGCAGCAACTGACAGAACCAGAGGACACAGTCTCAAGCTGTGCCAAGGGAAATTTAGGTTGGATATTAGGAAAGAGTTTTTTATGGAAAGAGTGATAAAGTTCTGGAATGGCCTGCCTGGGGAGGTGGTGGAGTCACCATCTCTGGATGTGTTTAAAAAAAGAGTGGATGTGGCACTTGGTGCCATGGTTTAGTGGAGGTGTTGGGGCATGGGATGGACTCGATGATCTTGGAGGCCTCTTCCATCCCGGTGATTCTGTGAAATCCCTTGGCTTTCCTGCTGGGATCTGCCCTACAGCCACAGCTCCTGGATCTGTGAGCTATGGGGGTTGGTGTCACAGCCAGGGCCCCTGGGGCAGCTGCAGCCCCAGTAAAGGGCTGAAGGGATCCTGAGGGCTGGTGAAGAAGGATCTTCCTCAGGAGCAGGTGGTGGGACTGGCTGGGCTGGTAGGTGTGTGTAGGTGTGGGGCCAACACTGGCGGCCCTGAGGGCTTGGGCACATTGTCCTTTGGGGATGGGGGAGGCCCGGGAGGCTGGCACGGGGCTGGGGCAGTGGAGCCACCCCTGCCAGGGCCAGTATGCCGGTGGTGACTGGGGGTCTCTTTCTCTGTGTCCCCGCAGTGGAGAACAGGCAGCTGACCCTGGACCTGCAGACAGAGAACAAAGGCAGCATTGTGTCCGGCGGAGAGCTGACGATTTTCCTGGACGGGCCGGCTGTTGCTCTGGGCAGCGTTCCCGACGGCAGTGCCGGCACCGAGGGTGAGCGCCCGGCCCGCACGAGGCGCGGGGCGAGCGCGGCCCCGGCACCCCCGGGACGGTGTCCCGGGCCAGCACCCACCTCTGCCCCCCGTGAGGCCCCTGCCCACCCCGGGCCAGCCCCGTGGGCTCCCGCCGGGGTGAGCTGTGGCAGGAGCGGAACGGGAGCGGCCACAGGCGCACAGCAGCCTCCCCAGCAGCCTGGGAGGAGCAGCCCTTCTCCAGCCCTCCTCCAGCCTTCCACGTGGGTCAGCCCCTTCCCTCGCTGGATCAGCCCCTTCCCTCGCTGGCTGTGAGGGCTGGGGAAATGGTGTCAGTGTCTGCTGATCCACTCACGAGAGCTCCCCATGCCAGAGCATCTGTGGGGTCATGGGCTGGTGGCTGATCTCTCAGGGTTGCCAGGAGAGCGGAGCTTGCACAGGCGTTGGTGCATTGCTTTCCCTTGTCTCCTTCTCTTTGTCGCTGGAAGACAAAACCTGTGAAATCTGGGAGCTGTGGATGCAGTGCTGTCCTGGCACTGCCAGCTCTGCAGAGTCCTGTGTCCTGCTTGGGGTGCTGGAGGGGCCAGGTGGTGCTGGGCTGTGTGGTGTGAGGCAGGGGGTCCTTGGGTGCTGGGGGTCTGTCCTGCAGGGGATGTGCTGTTGTGCTTTTGGGGCTCCTTTCTGGAAGGCAGGAGGGAGGGAAGGAGGGTAGATCTACAGGTGGTTCAGTCCTTTTCTTCACCCCTTGTTCTTCCCCCATGCAGGGTCCCAGGTACCTGGACGGGACCCCACCAGCACAGCTGTGGCCATGGAGGGCCGGCACCAACCTCCCAGCACCAACTGCTTTGGCAGCAGACCAAGGTGAGGGTCCCATGCTGTGTGTCCATTGCTGAGGGGTTGCTGTGGCTGTGTCTGGATTGTCCTTGTGCTCCAGATCTCCCAGTGAGCCCCTGTCATGCAGCACACGGGAGGTCTGTGCTGGGGGACAGCAGAGCTGGGAGTGCAGAGGAGTGACTGTACAGCTGGGCTGTGGCTGGCCTGAGCCTCTCCTCAAGTGTTGGTGTCTCGAGGAGCAGCAAGTCTGTGATGGCTCAGAGAGTTTCCACCAGTTGCTCCACTGGCAGCTGAAAAAATGATCTGTCTGAGAGTGGGGCAGTGAGGCAAACCAGCAAAGTGGGGTCCCTTCAAAAGGGGATCATAGGAGCCCCAGCACTTGAGCACAGCCCTGGCCAGGCTGGGAAGCACAATGCCCCTCCAGGCAATGGCCACAGGGAGATGCTTACAAAGGTCCAGGGAGAGCAGGAGCAGCAGAGCTGCAGGGAAATAGCAGCTGCTTCCAAAGGAAGTGAGATGCTTGGGCAGCAGGCCATCCTGCAGCTGGCTCCATGCCCTGCCCTGCCCTGCCTCCTTGCCGGGCTGGAGTGGCTGAGCACTGCTCCTTTTGGAGCTGTGGTTACTGAGAGACGTGTCACACTGTCAACATGGAGTTGAATTTAACACCTATTTATATTTCCAGAGCGTGGCAGTGGCCCAGCAGCCTGTACAGATGTTCTGGGTAGGAGTGTGGCTGTGGAGAGGGCGCCTGCAGCCTGTCCGTGGGAGGTTCTGCGTGGCCCAGGCTCAGGAGCACTCTCAGCTGCAAGCTTCACACCTTGAGCTCTTCTGCTCCTTCTTTATCTGCTGGGCACACACCAGAGTTGATGTTTTTGGCTCCAAAAGTGACCTTGTCTTTCCATGCTGTGTGTTCATCTCCCACCCGAGGAGGGAGAGAGCTGGAAATTGGGAGCAGTTTGTGAACACAGATTGTGCCCTTTGGTGGTGGCTGCTCCTGTTGATTCCTGCTGTCCAGGTGTTAGAGCCTCCCCAGGGGTGGGAAGTGCTCAGTGACCTGACTGAACTGGGCTTGGCAGGCACTTAGCAGCTCTCAGGAGGTGCTAGAAAACCTGCAAAGAAAATTCTGTTTTGGGAGGCTGAGCCTGGGCACTGCTTGTTGCCCATTCCCCACTGCCTTCCCGTCGGCTGTGAGGAGTTTGTGCTTCAGCTGTCACCTTGAGTGTGGTGAAGTCTGGCCAGGACTTGTGCAGGGCACCTTCAGACACCTGGCAGGTGTGCCTGCCATCAGCCATATCCCCTGGCTGCCCTGCTGTGGAAACCTCCGAGCTCGTTCTCAATCCATGCTGTACTCACCTGAATTTGGGGTTGTTCTGGATGTCCCTGCTCAGTTAGATGTGGTGCTGCTCCGTGGGGCAGAGCACTGCTCTCCATACCCACAGAGGAGGCAGCTGCACGCTCTGGGGTGGAATGTGGGTCCCTTGCACTTGGGAATGTTGTTTGATGGTTGCTGTGTTTATACACAGGGCCGTGTTTATTTTCTTGGGCTTGGTGATGGATGCTGGCAAAGTCACTCAGCAGCAGGATGGGAAGAAAAGGGGCATTCTTTGCTCCTCAGCTATTTCCACACTGTCCCTGCGAGGGAAATTGCTTGGTCAGGGCTTCTCTTTCTTCTCCCGAACAAATGTCATCTTGGGATTTGCTGCTAATCTTGGTGATTGGGTGTGAAATTCCACAGCCGTCTGTGCAGGGAGAGAGCGAGCTCTGGCTGAGAGCTGGGGCCATGGGTGCCACAACCCCTGTTTGTGGAGGCCCTGGCTCAGGTTGCTCAGAGAAGCCGTGACTGCCCCATCCCTGGAAATGTCCAAGGCCAGGTTGGATGGAGCTTGGAGCCCCCTGGGATAGTGGAAGGTGTCCCTGCCATGGCGGGAGCTGGAATGAGAATGAGCTTTCGGATCCCTTGGCACTCAAACTGTTCCATGAGTCTCTCATTTGGGTGCTGGGGGATGTGGCTGCCTCCCCCCTTTGGCAGGGACAGGGGGAATTTCTCAGCTCCATGTTTCGGGGGCTGTGCTCTCGCTGCCTGCATGGCGCTGAGGCTCTCCTGGTAGTTTCCCAGAGATTGTGCCCTGCTCCCCAGAGCCAGTGCTGGCTCCAGCCTGTGCTCTGCCCTCCTCCTCCTCGGCCACAGCTTGGGCTCTGATGTGCTGCGTGAGACATGCTGCCACCTCTGCTGCATCTCCTGAGGGACCCTCTGGCCATCCCAGCTGCAGGAACTGGCCATTCCTGGGCTTCTTGGCTGGGGTTCGTGTTTGTGAGGGGACTCTGCCGAAGAGGAAGGGTTGATGTCACCTGGCTGATGCCACTTTACTCTTTGGCATCATCTTCCCCAGCCCAGGAGGGGCAGTGGGTCAGCCAGCCAAGGTCCCCAAGTCGATGGGGGACAGCAGGGTCTTGTCCCCGTTGTGGGAGAGGGGCTGCCATCCACACACCCCTCTCCATCCCGCCCCGTCTGCCCCATCCGTGCTCTGCCTGGTTTTTTCCTTGCTCCTATTTTAAGCGCACGCTCCCATCCCGTGGGCACGCTCCCGCCGTGCTCTGTGGCCTTGCTGGGTTTGTTTCCAGTGTCTATTAAAAGACAATGCCCAGATGGGAGCACTCGTAGGAGGGCTGGGCTGGGCGGCAGGCTGGCTAATTCAGGCTGGTAACCCTGCGCCGCCGGCTGGAAACATCCTGTTTTGGTTTCTAAAAACTCCCTGGGCAGTTCTGAGCTCATCTGTGCTGAGGAGGGCAGGGACCAGAGCCATCCTATGCCAGAGAGGTTGCTCCCAGTGGGACAGGCTGGTGGCACCTGCCTGCTCCCCTCTGGCCAGGGCTCTGGGGGCTGTGCTGCCTCCGGCCTCACTATGGGGGGGAGCTGTGGGGAGAGGTCCCAGCTGGCTTTTGGGAGGTGGGTAGTACCAGTGTGCCTTGCTGAGCCCCGGCAGTGAGGGACCCCCTTCACCTCCTGATGGGGGAAGAGGAGCCTCTTCTCTCCCCACAGATGCCCCATGTTGCTGGGTGCTGGTGGCCAAAGCAAACCCCAGCACGGAGCTGTGTCTGGGGGCCAGTGGGGATTTCAGGGAGTTCACTGTCTGAGGAGCCCCTCCATGAGGCCCCTGGCTGGGGCTGCCCTCCTAGGGGTCCGTGACTCACTCAAGTGGTCACAGCAGCTCCTACTCTGCCCGTGGCTCTCATCTAATCTATTTTCAACAGCCATCTCCTGCTTTCCCATGTCTCCTCCCAGTCCCAGCCCTGCCATGAGCCGCTCCCTGAGGAGAGCAGCTTTGGAGCGAGTGGGAGGGTTCCAGTTGCTGGAGCTGCTGAGAGTGGCATGACTGATCTGTGCCCTGTTGCTGCCAAGCTGCTGTCCCCTCCCAGCACCAGCCCTGAGACTTGGGGACAGTTTGTGGGTTTTGCCCTTTTAAGGTAGATTTTGGCTGGGAGAAACTGATGTCCTTTTCCCAGCAGTCTCTACCCTCCGTGGTTGCTGCCTGGGCTGCAGCCTGGGTGGAGGTGCCTGGGCTCTGCCTTTGCTCCTCAGGCCCCCCAGATTTGGGATGACAGCATCTCCCCTCCTGCCCTGTCCCCCTCCTCGCTGGAAGGAATGAATTCTTAAGGTGAAACGCAGCTATTTCAGGAATGTCTTTGTGCTGCCTTGGGGGCCCTGGATGGTCCAAGGCAGTGAGTTTGCTTGGGGGAACTGCAGGTGCTTTGCCAGTGAAGGTTGGGCTGCCCTGGCCATGGAGAATGGTGGCAGGTGAGCTCCAGGGTGGCAGTGACCCCCCAAGAGATGGAGAAGCTGCACCTGAGCTGGTCACAACTCGTGCTGGGATTTCAGTTCTCATCTTTCCTGACTGCTTGTTCCCTGCTTTTCTGGAGGCCACAGCTGTCCTGGGAGCACCTTCCTCACCTGCCTCTGCGCTAGGCTTGGAGCCAGGCACGAGGCACTGGAGAGGGTCCCCACCATGGTGCAGGACCCGGGGCTGGTGTGGGATCTCCTGGGATCTGCAGGGGTGGACGGAGCAAGCTGGGATCCACTGTGGTGAGCAGGAGTCTGGCTGTGAGCGTCCGGGGCCGTTCCTTGGCACGTAGAGTGACCACCTGTGAACAAAGCAAGCTGGTGTCACCCAGGTGACCCCTCCATGGGTCTCTGCCACCAGCAGGTGTGTGCCAGGACTCTGGGCAGGTCTGAGCAGGCAGCATGAAGCTCCAGGCACTGCCTTGAGCAGAGGCATGGAGCCGTATCCTGGCCTTTCCCAGGGGACACCGGTGGCTGTGCTGGGTGGAAGCAGCAGAAGCCCAGGGTGAAAAGGCAGGAGTGGCGTTTTCCACGTGACATCTCTCACCTCCTGTGCTCCCTCCCTTGCAGGACGCACCGACATGCGGCCGGAGCAGCCCGGGGAAACACGGGGAGTGGAGAGCAAAGTCCCAGTGCCAGGAGCCGGCACCGGCAGCAGGCCAAGAGCTCACAGCACACCAGCACAGCCACCAGCATGGCCAATGGCACAGCCACCAGCATGGCCAACGGCACGGCCACCAGCATGGCCAACGGCGTGGCCAACGGCACGGCCACCGGCACGGCCAACGGCATGGCCACCAGCATGGCCAATGGTGTGGCCAATGGCACAGGTGACCAGTGCTTGTGGGAAGTGGGGCAGAGCTCAGGGCTATTCTCTGAGGAGAAAATGAGTCTCTGCTGAGATTCGTAATGCATCTTGTAGTGCCTGGGAATTTTGTCCCTGTGCATTGATGGGTCTCATTCTGTCTCTTCTACAGAGCGTCTGTAGCTCTTCAGTCTCCCTTCCAGGAGGGTTTATATGCTTTTTCCTACAATGCTTCTAAATGGTTGGGCTTCCCTTACAGTTTTTTACATTTCTCAGGTCTAGCTCCTGGAAATATGTCTGCATCCCTCACTCCTTTGTTCCTTATTCATGGGTTTTTATAAAGCTTTTGCTTTACCACTCCAGCCAGGATATCTTGTACCAAAGGTTCTTCTCAACTGGGCTGCCAGATCTCGGGGTTTTGGTATCTAATAAATATTCCTCTAACAAATTCCCTTTCATTCTTTTGCTCTGCATTTTCCTCCTCAACAGTTTTCTTTGTAGTTTTCCTTCGCTCTGTCTCTCTCCTTTTCCAAAGGTTCAGTGGAATCCAGCAACATTTAGCTCTTTGCAGTGCTGTTGACTTGTGGAGCCTGGATTTCACTCTGCCTCAGGGGAGATGCTGTACCCACTGTTTTGGAGCTCCTGCTCATTCCCCAAGTTCCCATCTGGGTTGCAGCATGTTTCCAGTGGCAGAAGAGACCCTGGGCACAAATGCAAAGTACCATGTCAGGATGGAGGCGATGGCAGTGGTTCCCAGAGGCGTCTGGGTGAAGCAGGTGCTGCCTTTGCCGCAGGCTGGGAGCACTGAGAGCGCCGTGCTTGGCTTGTCACCCACCACGTGCTCTGCTTCCCGGGAAGATCAGCCAGCCTTGGTGCCCTCCCTGTGCTGACCTCCTGCCCTCTGCCTTCGCAGTGAACGGGGACGCCGTGGGTGCCGTGGACATGGATGAGGACAGGCCGGCAGCAGGGGCCAGCGTTCCCACCCCGGCGGCGTCCGGCACGGCCGAGGGCTCCGCTGCTCCCACCCCTCCTGCCCTGAGCGGCTCCAGGGAGGCGGAGGAGGCGGCCTCGGGCCCCAGCGCCCCCCCGGCCCGGGCAGCCGTGCTCGCCCTGGATGCTCTGCCCCCCGGGTAAGCTCTGCCTGTGGGGAGGGGGACAGGAGCCAACTGGGGCACTGCTGTGTGCTGGGACCAGAGGCTGTTGGAGGGAGGGAAAGAGCTGCCCCAGGAGCTGCTGGTGCTCAGTGGAACAGGGAGGGCCTGGGGCAGGTGCCGGGGATCCTGTGCCCCTTGCCTGGCACAGCTGGTGCTCCCTGTCCTGCCTGCCTGCCCAGGATGCTCTGGGCTGGGGTCTGGCCTGTGCCCACTGGTGTTTGGGGCACTGAACAGTGGGTGGCATCTCTGTGCCCGTGGAGCAGCAGAGCCCTCGGCTCTCACAGGGCTGCTCAAGGTATCAGTCAGAGGAAAATGCCCAGGAGACTGAGCGTGGATTTTCAGGGAGCCCCCACTGAGCAGGAGGGCACGGACATGCTCTGGGGACACCACAGAGCCATTGGCCACTGCTGGGGACAGGGGGGCAGGACCCTAGGGGTGCTCATTCTCTGCTCATCCTCCTCCTCCTCCAGGGGATGTTGGGAAGGGGCTGCCGGCTCGGGGTGGGGGGCAGCAGTCAGGGTGTGGGCTCAGCCCCCAGTGTGCTGCAGCTGCACCTTCTCCCCTTGTGTCAGACCCCTTGAATTCTGGGCGGGGGGTGAAATGGCCTGTGTTTGGGATGAAGGGAGCTGTTTATTTTGCTTTGGCTGAGGCGATGCCTGGAAGGTCAGGGCCCCGCTCGCGTGTCAGTCACAGGTAATTAGGGTTAACGGCTCACTGTGCCTTTATGCGGGTGTGTGAGGGTTTCTGTTCTCCTGGCCTGGGCGCTTCCTGTTTCCAGGCAGCTGGAAAAGTCCAGTGCTCTCAAAAAGGCCTTTATTCCAGCCAGAGCTTATGCCCCTTTCTGCTCCTACCAGGTAGACTGAAGGTCTCCTTTTCCCCACCTGGGGTTGGAAACAGGCTGTTGTTTCTTTGCTGGGGCGGGGAAGCCTGCAGATACCTCAGGGTTCCGGAGGCTGTGGGCACTGCTTTCTAAGACACACCAGGCTGGGTTTGCCTGGCCCAGCCAGATGGAAAGGTGGCCATGTCCTCCTTTCCCATCTCCCTGTGGAGCTCACACCAGAGAATCGGTGTGTCAGAGCCAGGAGGAGGATAAAGCTATTGTGCTTTGGGAGCTGGATGGAGAGGAACATTGAAGGGTAGTGAGGCATTCTCCAGGCTGAGCTCCTGGAATCTGGGTCTCTGGAGACACCTTTGATTAGCACCTTCTGTGCTGGCTGTGAGATCTGTAGGGGGAAAGAGGGCAGCATGAGCTGTGCTTGTGCTGTGCTGGCCTGGGCAGGGGAGACCAGAGATCAAGGGCTTCCCAGGTGAAGGAGAGCGGGGAGTTGAATGCATTGGGGTGTCCATGGTGTGAGCCCTTCCACGGAGCTGCCAGAGCAGGTCCTGGGCTAACGGGGATTTGCTGAACTGGGATTGCACAACACTGTGTCCCTGGGGTGGTGTAAATGAGCTTCTGGAGTTCTCTTGAGCCCTGATCCAGGGAGGCTGGTTTTTGGCGGCCTCACCTCACCACGGAATTATTCTGACTGGTGGTTTGGGGCCCAGCTTGGGAGATGGGGATGCAGGAGAGCCCCTTGCTGGGCTGGCTGTGAGAGCACTGCAGGGCCCATGGGGGCGGCTCCTGCTCTGCCACTCCAGGAGCAAAGTCCCTGCAGAGCTGCCAGGTACGTCCCTCCTGAGCCCTGCCCTGTTCTGAGTGTCTCCTGCCTTCCCTAGGAGCATGGGGAGCACTCACTTCAGCCTCTCCTCAGCCTCCCTGCCTGTTCTGGGCTGTGACAGACGCTTGGGTTCATGTGGGGATCCCGAGCGATTTGCTGTGCTCAGATCTCTGTGTCTCAACATCTGCACCAGGTGTGGTGGCTCAAAGGCATCCTTCACACAACTGGGAGTCTGTCCTAGGGGCTGGAGAGGGCTGGAAGGAGTTCTGAGTAATTCCAGCCCGACAGTGCCCAAAACCTCCTTCACATCCTCTGGGCAGTGTTCCCCTGCGGAGCCGGGAGCGTGCGTGGTGCCGGAGCGCCCGAGGCCTCGGGGGTCCCAGCCTGGGGTCCCAGCTCTCCTGCTGGGCTTTCCAAGCAGATTGGCAGTGAGGGGAGGGGAGGGGGCCGCTGGCTCCTGCATCTGGATCCTATCAGGGATGATCCCGTGTGGGACAGGCAGGCAGGGTGGGGGGTGTGCGGCGCTGCCTCGCCCGCACAAAGAGGTGCTTTATGCTGCCTGGCAGAGCCCACGGGCTGTGGTTTCTTACGTAAGGAGGGCGTTTTGTTTGGATTGCAGGGCTGCCTCAGCTCTGCCACTTCCCAGTGCCTGTGGCTCCTTGCATCCATGGCCGTCAAGAGCCTGTGGGCAGCTGGAGGAGAGCTGGCAGGGACTGGCATGTTGGGTGCTTTGTGGTGCTTGTGGGGCGAGCTCCCACCGTCCAGCGCTCCCAAAACCGTGGATCTCCCATGCTGGGGGCCGTGTGGAGCTGGGCAAGGTGGTCTGAGCAAGGATGGGCTGTCCCCAGTGTCCCCATCCCTGTGTGGCAGCAGTAACCGTGGTTTATCACCACTGGCTCACAGGGTGAGCCAGCCCTTGCAGATTCACTCCTCACCCAGGAGCTGCTGGTGAGCAGTTTGTGAGCTCATCAGTGTTTTTACAGGGGGTGAGGTAGGGACAGGGGACATCAGGCAGTAGCTGCCACCACCAGCAGCTCTACCCAGTCCCATGTGGCTCTTTGCAGTCATGAGTGCACCCAGAGGGATCCAGAAACCTGGAGGAATTTTCATCATGGGAATTCTGGTCTGTATAGCCTCAGGAATGGTACCTTCCAAGTCCTCAGAGCTGTATGGATCAGAGCATCTGTTGTTAATGAGACTGGAGGAGCTGTCCAGGGCAGTTCCACTGCCCTAAAAGTGCCTGGACACTTGCCACCCGTCTCATGGGGTAGACCTGCTCATGTCTTAGGACACCCCAGCTGTGCTGATTTTCTCTTTAGAGATTTCACTCTTGTTTTACCTGTCCCGGTGCTTTTATGTTCATGAATCACCAAGTTCATGGTTTGTGACCAGGAAACTGAGTGGTGTCAGGCTTGGCAGCCCCTCACCCTTATGGTGCAGGGGCACAGCAGGTCCTGCCTTGGACTCTTCCTCAGGGATACCCACTGGTGTCTCTGACCCGTTCCAGGGAGGAGAAAGGTCCAGTGCTGCTGACTGGAAGCAACATGTGCAGGTGTTGCATTGGCTCCACAGAGGCTGCAGTGCAGCTGAGCTGTGTCACTGCAGGTGTGTGGCCGTGGTGATGGCATTGCTGTCCCTGGAGCTGTGGGGCTGAGCTGGGATGAGCCCAGGCTGTGGGGCAGCAGTACTTGGAGCAGCTCCATCCCCAGGGCTGCCTGCTGCCTGCCAGCCTGGGCTGGCTCCCTTGCTGCCACACAGAAGCTGGTGTATTAATTTCCTAGAGCTTTTTGTGGTGATTAATTGAGACAGATGATTGAATGGGGAGAGAGGCCTGTGGGAGCAGAAGTGTGGCAGGAGAACACTTTATCTGTCAGCAGCTGCTGGCTCGCCTCCTCTGCTGCAGGATAAAAGATGACAAGAAAGCACGGGCTCCACAGAGCATTTACCTTTGCCAGGGTAAATTCATGAATGAATTCACACAAAGAGTGGTTGCAGCGTGGCCCTGTAAAGCCAGGCTTGCTGTCACTGAGCTGTCCTCAGGGCCACCCCAGCCTGAGCACCACGGCCACACGTGTGTTTAAGCTGTAGCTGTCAGCAGCAAGCCCAGGGCTGCCAGGGAGAGATCCTAGCCCCAGCCCCAACTCAAACACTCCCCTTTGAAGGTGTATTAAGAGAAAGCAAACAAAAACATCAGAAACACAGGGCATAAAACTGACCCTCTGTGAAATCCTATGCTGACCTTTCTGGGGGAAATGAGGAATTTATGCTCCAGTTGTGCCTGTTGAGGAAGCAGAGTGCTGCAGCCCCTCTCCCAGCATCTCCATCTAGGAGGCCCAGTAGCTGCCACGCAGACCTGTCAAATAAAGGCTGCAGTGCCAAGGATGTGAGGGGCTGGGCTCCCTGACCCAGCAGGGGCAGCTCTCTGGATGTTCTTGGTGCCAGCAAATACCACCTGCCTCACGATTTCATTTTCCTTGCAGGTGGGAGCAGCGGGAGCTGCCGAACGGTAGAGTCTACTATGTAGACCACAACAACAAGACCACGACGTGGGAGAGACCCCTTCCTCCAGGGTAAGGGGCTCAGGGGCTCCAGGCCTTGGCTCAGTCGCTGTCTTGGAGGGGTGGATGTTCATGGCATCCTGGTGGGAGCTCCACTGGTGTCCCAGCATCCTGTCAGGCTTCCTGTGCCCTGGTAGGAGCTACTCGAAGAGTTACTCATCCTTTGTATTTCCTTTTGGTGGGTCCTTGTCCACAAGAGCCCCTTTAGGTGTGAGAGCAGTGCTTGTGGAGCTGGGCACCCTCGTGTGGGAGGGGGTCGGTCCGCAGGACCCAGCGGCATGGGCCACACAGTGACAACTTCCTTGGGTGCTTCCAGGTGGGAGAAACGCGTGGATCCTCGAGGCAGGTACTACTACGTGGACCACAACACCCGGACCACCACGTGGCAGCGCCCCACGGCCGAGTACGTCAGGAACTATGAGCAGTGGCAGTCGCAGCGCAACCAGCTGCAAGGGGCCATGCAGCAGTTCAGCCAGAGGTTCCTGTACCAGGTGAGAGCCGGGCATGCTGGTGCTGGGGTCTCACCTGCCTCTCCCTCTGGTCTCACTGGAGCTGCCTGGGAGCCACGGGACACGGGAAGGCGCTTGCTGGGCTGTGTGGGGTCTGTGCCATCTCAGAGCAGTGCCTGGATGGGGGCTCACAGACTCTGAGCTGCCTGCAGAGGCCTTGGGGGAGTGACCTGTTTTTTATAAACCAGCTTGCATGGCCCTGAAGGCTGGTGGGAGGTGTCCTCAGCAGCCTGTCCCCAAGGTTTCTCCAGTGCCAATGTGGCCAGCCACACATTCTCCTGTGGCTCCCATCAGACAAGCCTTGCTGCTGACCTGTGGGGCTGCAGGACCTGCTGTCAGAGCTGAGGGAGCCATGGGAGCCTGGTGTGTAGCAGGACAGGAGGCTCTGGGGCCTGAGCTCATCCCTCCCCAGGTCTCTGTTGGGCTGAGGACAGCGTGGCTGGGTCCTGGAGCTGCAGGCCTGGGGTACAAGTGGAGAGGGCTGCAGGAGCCAGGGACCAGAGAGTGCAGGGAATGAGCTGGGCTTGGCCAGCATCCTCCTGCTTTATCTGCTGCTTCCCCCCGTTCCTGGTTTGGGCTGAGTATTTGCATTTCCGTGCTCAGGGAATGGTCTCAACCATTCTTTTCCTGGGCAGGGACCACACCTGTCCTGGCCATACCTTTGCCATGGATCTGGACCCAGCTGTGGGGGGTGAGCAGTGCTTGGGACAGGGCCAGGCTGGAGCAGCTCTGCCTCCTGGAGCAGCGACCTGGCCCCACGCAGGGGTGAACCTGCACTCATGCCAGAGGCAGGTGAACAGCTGTGGAGGGAAGGTGGGCAGTGTACAGGGACCGACTTCTCATTGACTTTATCTCCTCAGAGAAAGCCAGGAGTCCCAGCTGGGACTGGAGTGAGCTCAGGGCTCCATCCAGGAGCTCAGCTGCTCTCTGGGAGGGGGTGTAGTTCAAAGTGCTGTCTGTGTGGGACACAACCGTGGCCTCTCCCGGGGCTGTGGGAGCAGCTCAGCCCCCTCCTCCCCCTGCCTGTCCCTCCCTGGATGTCTCTCCAACCCTTCCAAGCCTCACAGGCAGAGCTGGACCCCCGATACTGTGCTGGCCCTGCCTTCACCAGGGGCTCCCCTGGGAGGGGCTCCCACCGTGCCCAGCAGGGCTCTGGCCGTCCTTCCTCCCTGCCAGCGCCAGCCTTGGTGCTGCTCCAGGCCCTGCGACTCACCCTGGCCACGCTCTGCCGAGGGAGGGGCTCGGGCTCCAAATTTAGCCTGATGAAGCGATTGTACTTTTCGTTTCGAGCTCTGCTGCCAGCAGTGATGGCTCCTGCTCTGCCTCCTGCCCCACAGGGGCTTCTGCTTGACTTGCTCCCACCTCCAGCATCCCTCTGCCCTTGCTGGAGGGCATGGTAGGGGGTGATGAGCAGTGGGGCAGAGCCTGGGAAAGGCACAGTTTGGGGGGCTCAGGTGAAGCCAGGGACCGCTCTCCCGGCAGATGCCCCAGCGCCACATCCTTTGCACAAAGGGTGTCTGGCACGGGGGCAGGTTGTTCCCAGGGGCTGTGGGGAGCAGCAGGAGCTGCCTGGAGCTCTGCCCTGGTAGCTTTCATTAGCTGTTTTGAGGTGCCAGTGAGGTGGTACCCCTGGACACGACTCGGCTGCCTGTGTGGGCAGCCTGTCCTGGCGCGAGGGAGTGGACACTGCCCCAAGTCCGAGCTGTGCTGGCCACGCCAGTCCTGGCACAGGGGGTGGGTACAAGAGACAGAGCTCGGGGTGGCACAGACTGTGCCAGGCCATCCTCGGGGTGCTGGCTGCCACGAGCTGTACCCACCCAGGTTTTGGTGCCTTTCTGGGAGTGGGGGGCCGTGGCTGCCCCCGGTTCCAGGCAGGAGGGCCGGGTCTGGCTGCGGGTGGCATTCTCTGGGCCCAGGTGACTCGGATCCATCCCGGCGCGGGAAGCTGGGACACAGCCCCCCTCCAGCAGATGGGTTTTTACCTTTTGGGTAACGATGCGTTTCTCATTTAACCATTAAAAGCTCTTCCAGGCCCCCTCCTGCCCTGGACCCCGGGGACCCTCCATCCCCAGGGGGCCCAGCGGGGCCGGGGCGGGGTTTGCACCCACCGGGGCAGGACGGCGGCCCGTGCCCCGTGCTGGGCCAGCCCCGGGCGGAGAAAGGGGCTTTGTGCGGGGCGGAACGCGGGCTCGGGGCAGCGCATCCCGCACCCCGGCCCTGCCCGCGGAGGAGGGGGCCGCCATCCCGCCAGGAAGCGCGGGGCGTGGACAGCGCTTGTGGGAATGATTTCATTGGAAAGGCCTGCGATATTTTTTCCCCTCTTGTGTGTGGTTCTTGGAGGAGGCTGGAGGTGTATGTGGAGGGGACGCCGGCGCAGCCGAGCAGCCGCGCACGTCCGGAGCCCTCCGGGCCGTCCCGCTGCCCTCGGCCGGCACAGCCCCTGCCCCTGCCCCGCTGCCCCTTGGCTGCCCCAGCCCCTGCTTAGCCTGAGCTCCTGGGCTTTTTTTTTTTTTTTTTTTTAATTTTTTTTTTTTCATTTGCTTTTGCTTTTTTGTTTCTTTTTTTGACCCCTCCTTGAGTGTGCAAGTTTTTTTTAAGTTCCCTGGGAGCTGTGGGCCAAGGAGAGGCGAGTGGAAGTGGGGCTGGCCGGCTCACCTCTGTGTTCTGCTCCTCCCAGCCATCCCGGCTCTGGGGTTTATTCCGTGTTTTTGCTCTCTCTAGTCCTCCGGAGCCCCGTCCGACAATGATCCTCTGGGGCCCCTTCCTCCCGGCTGGGGTAAGTACTGCACCGCCTCACCTGCCCCTGCATGGCCCCCGGGGGACACTCCTGTCACCCGCAGCAGGACCCTGCCCATCCCGCGGGCAGCACCGTGCTGCCAGCAGCTCCCATGCCTGGCGTTACTGGGAAGGGTGAAGGGTGGCCGTGGAGCCAGCACTCCCTGTGCTCGTCTGCACGTGGGACTGAGTCTGCCTGGGACTAGCACGATCTCTTATGTGAAATTCAGCTTTTTTTCCCCTGCCTTCCCCTTTTCCTGGAGGAGTTCCCAGCTTCTCTCAGCTGCTGAATGCACAAGTGCTTGTGATTGTTCTTTGGATTGGGGAAGATCCCCAACTTGGGGGTGGAAGTCCTTGCTTGTCCCTGGATCCTTCCTGTGGCGAGCAGGGATCCATCCTGCTGCTGTGCTGCCTCCTGGGATGCTCTGCCTGGGTCTGGAGCAGGGCTGGCAGCTGGCAGGAGCAGAGCTGGTCGTCCCCAAATGGCCCAAGCATCGTGTGCTGGGACATTTTGAAAAGTCCCTGTGCCACCCCCAGGACAGAGAGAACCCCTCCATGGTGAGAGCATCCCTGGAGAGGGCAGGCTGGGATGCTTGTGGGTGCAACTGGGCTGTGCTGTGCCACAGAGAGCAGGAGAAGGGTTAAAATTGTGGGAGCTTGGAGCAGGACAGAGGGGCCAAGGCTGCTCAGGCAGTCTGCAGGGGCACTGTCTTGATGGGGGTGGTGGTGGAGCCCTTGCTGGGTGTCCCCCCATCCATCAGCAAGGAAAAGGGACCCATCCCCGGTGCCAGCTGGGCAGGCACAGCACCACGGGGTGGGGGTTCCCAGGATGGATGGGATCCCTGGGATGGAAGCAGTCCTGGCCATCGTTTGGGGGCTGCTGCCCACAGTCCAGGAGTGAGATGGAGCGAGGGGCTGGCACTGGCCAGAAGGGTGACAGGGAGGTGACAAGGTGTCCCTGCCTGCATGGTGCAGGGCTGAGTGTGGGGGAGTGACGCAGCACATGGAGGAGGAGGAGGTGCAGGGCACACACAGTGCTGGGGAGGCAGGGGGTGTGCAGGGGTGGCTGGGGTGTGTGCTGGAGCTGTTTGGTGCCTGTGTGCAGCACAGGGAGGGTGTGTGTGTTCACACACCTGTGCACTGGAGCAAGGCCATGCAGGGAATTTGGGAAAGCACCTGTGGATCCACGTGGAGGGATACTGCTGCATGTCCCAGGAGGGGCTGTGTGTGTGCCATGAAGGTGTGTGGCTGAGCACAGCCCCTGTGCTGGCCTGGCAGCGCTGGCCTCTGCCCTGGCACCTCCCCACGCTGGCACTGCCGGGCTGAGGCAGCTCGGGCACGCGGAAGGAATGTGGGGTTTATCCTGCCTTTTCCAAACGAGCCAGGGAGGTGGAATGGGGGAGCTGACAAATTTCCTATGAGCTGGGAAGGGGAGGGCTGTTCCCAGGACCCCAGCTAACGCTTTCTCTCTCTTTTCTCCTAGAGAAGAGACAGGACAATGGGCGAGTGTATTACGTGAACCACAACACCCGGACCACGCAGTGGGAAGACCCTCGCACGCAGGGGTAGGCGGCTGTGGTGGGAGCAGGGTTTGGGAAGGTGCAGTTCTCCAGGGACCTGGCCTGCACTGAGGCCATGTGTCCCACACATGGAGGGGGAAGCTCTGACAGTGCCGTGGCCGGAGCGCTGCCCAGGCAAGACTCCTCTCCCGGCGTCACTCGCCAGTCCCATGCCATTAATCCTTCCTTTTGCCTGGCACAGAGCTGTAGTTGAGGGGGGGACTGCCCAAAGGGCCTGTCTGTGAGCCCTTCCTTGCCAGCAGGATGATCCAGGAGCCGCCGCTGCCGCCGGGCTGGGAGATGAAGTACACGAACGAGAGCGTGCGGTACTTCGTGGACCACAACACCCGCACCACCACCTTCAAGGACCCGCGCCCGGGCTTCGAGTCTGGGTAAGCCCCGAGCAGCACTTCTGGGGGCTCGTGTGGGCTCTGACTGAGGAGAGCTGCGCCCCAGTGACCCCCATCCCACCTGGCTCCTGCCGGGGGCTGCTCAAGGCAGGCACGGGGTGTGACCGAGGCCCTGCTGCTTTGGCAGGAGCAAGCACGGCGGCTCCCCGGGCGCGTACGACCGGAGCTTTCGCTGGAAGTACCACCAGTTCCGCTTCCTCTGCCACGTGAGTAGAGTGGCTGTGGGCAGCTGTGTGGGTGCCCTGAGCCCTGTGGGCAGGTGTGGGTGAGGAGAACCGTACCAGCCTCACACAGCCTTTGCCCTGCCTGCAGTCAAACGCGCTGCCCAGCCATGTGAAGATCAGCGTGTCTCGGCAGACGCTCTTCGAGGACTCCTTCCAGCAGGTAGGGAGGTGCTGGGGCTGTGGAGCCGGGCAGGAGTGGAGCTGGCCTGCAGGAGTGGAGCTGGCCCCGGCCGTGGTGACACTGCCCTGCTCGTCCCCAGATCATGAACATGAAGCCGTACGACCTGCGGCGCCGGCTGTACATCATCATGCGAGGGGAGGAGGGCCTGGACTACGGTGGCATCGCCAGGTGAGCGTGGCCTGCCGGGCCACAGGGCCATGCCCTGCCTGTGCCCTGTGTCCTGTGGGCAGCGCACGCGTAAGGCAGCTGCACTTGGGGCTCCCAGCCCTTGAGCAGAGGAGTCCAGGGGCATTCAAATGGGCAACTGGCTTTTAGGAGTGGTGGAGCACCCTGAAAGCATTGCACCAGCCTGTCCCTGGCACTGAGAGCACAGGAGACCCGGCTGGGGCTCCCCTGCTGCCCCCAGTTGTGGGGGCGATGGGCTGAGTGGCCTCGTCTCCCTGCAGCAAACAGGCCCCAGACAGTCAGTGTGTGCCAGGGCAGACAGGGTGTGATGTGGTTTCTGCGGCCCTGCTGCTGCCCCGGGATGATGTTACCACAGGGCATGGGCTGCAGCTTGGCTGGAGGGGGTCCTGTGTCCCTGTGAACTCCCTCTGGCTCACCTGGGACATCTCCTTGGAGCTCGGTTGGCGTGTCCCTGCCCGCTGCCACCCCACACTCTCCTGCTGCCCTTCGTGGGGCTGCTACCCCGGCTCCTGCTCCTGCTCCACCTCTCTCCGTGTCCTGCCAGTGGTTTTACCCTATGGTAGGTTACGTCATGCTGTTCTACCACAGGGTAGAACCACGGACAGGATGCCGGGGCTGCCTCCACGTCTGAGGATTCCTGTCTGCCTGCACGGCCGGGGGAGCAAAGCCAGGATGGTGCTGTCCCGAGCTTGGCGTGGGGCTCCCGGGGCAGCACGTGCGGAGGGACTGGGTGCGCTCGGGGGGTGCGTGTGTGTGTGGGACAGCCCAGCTGGACTGTGTGTGGCACTTGCTGATGTTCCCAGTGCTCTGAGTGGGGCCTGCAGCAAGCTGGCGTCTCCAGAAACATTTCACAAACCCCACAGAGCACCCCGGGGAGGGGAACAGCCTTGCCCAGTCACACCAGTGCCCAGCACCTGCCTGGCACCCTGGGGAGGTGGGCACCTGCTTGGTGCAGGGATGTGCACTGTCCCCCCCCGAGCTGCTTGTCACCGTGTTCCCCTTGTCTCCTTCCAGGGAGTGGTTCTTCCTCCTGTCCCACGAGGTGCTCAACCCCATGTACTGCCTCTTCGAGTATGCGGGCAAGAACAACTACTGCCTGCAGATCAACCCCGCCTCCTCCATCAACCCCGACCACCTCACCTACTTCCGCTTCATCGGCCGCTTCATTGCCATGGTGAGAGCCGGGGGGTGGCACCAGGGGTTTGTGTCCCCCTGCGGAGCAGGGGACAGCAGCAGCGGACAGGGTGGTCAGCAGGGCAAGGGGCAGCTCCGTGTGCCGTGGCTGTGCTGGCCTTGGCACTGCTGCCCTCCCTGAGCCCCTTCTTGCCCATGTGTGGGTCAGTGGGAGATGGGCCTTCAAGGGGGTGCTGTGGGGTGATGCATTTTAAATCCACGGAATGGCTGTGGGGCCAGAGGAGTCCTGCTTTCCCAGGAGTTGTGGCGGGGATGGATGGCTCCAGGTCTTTGGCTGTCACCCCAGGTGCTGTCGGGTCTGCAGCTCCAGGGACTATTTTTAGTCCCAGCAGTGTGAGATTTTCCAGCTGCCCAAGCTCCAGAGCAGCTCCTCCCGTTTGTCTCGGATTGCTCAAGGCCAATGTGCCCCGGGCTGGCAGGGGGGCTGCCGGGGCTCCCTGAGCCCGGGGAAGGGTCCCTGGCCCGCAGCCCCGCAGGGTGTGTGCGGAGGCGGCTCCGGCCCCGCTGTCCTGCCCTGCCCTGCCCCGCCTCGCAGGATACCAATAAAACCCCAGACTATTACTCACCGCTGGGCCGTTCTAGACAAGCGTCTGCATTATTTTTGGCTGCCTTTGCCTCGGGGCTCCTGGAAGCCAGGGATTCAGGGAAGCCGCAGCACAGCTCTGTTTAAACAAGTGCTCTTAATAGAGCTGTGAGGGGAGAGGGAGATGCAGTGGAATTTGCCGTGGGGAGGGAGAGGGGCTGCAGCCCACCTGGCCTGGGAAGTGCTGTTGGGGCAGCCCACTCTTCCCCTCCATGTGTGCCAGTGAGGAGCAAGTGCCACAGCTCAGGAACCCCTGAATGAGTCCCCTCTGCCCCATGGCTGCCCCAGGGTGGAGCACTGTCTTGCCCTAGGGCTGCATCCCAGGGTCCCCTGTGACCTGGTGTCCCCTCCCTGCCACAGGCTCTGTACCATGGGAAGTTCATCGATACCGGCTTCACGCTGCCCTTCTACAAACGGATGCTGAACAAGCGCCCGACGCTGAAGGACCTGGAGTCCATCGACCCCGAGTTCTACAACTCCATCGTCTGGACTAAGTGAGTGCCCTGCACTCCCTCCTGCCCAGCTCTCCCCACAGCCCCTCACTGCTGCTGGGTGCCTCCATCAGGAATCACATCCTGGTGTCCCCCACAGGGAGAACAGCCTGGAGGAGTGCGGCCTGGAGCTGTACTTCATCCAGGACATGGAGATCCTGGGCAAGGTGACCACCCACGAGCTGAAGGAGGGTGGTGAGAGCATCCGTGTGACGGAGGAGAACAAGGAGGAGTACATAATGTGAGTGGCTGTCCCAAGGGTCCTGTCAGGCACCCACCCCCACTGGCTGCAGGGGTGGGACCGTGGGGCTTGGGACGTGGCCGCTTCCCTGGGCTACGTGGCCTGTGACAAGCCCAGGCTGGCGCGGTTGGCCGAGCTCTGCTGCGGTCTGGATTGCTGCGAGCTGGGCAGTTGCCAGTACTTTCAGGAAAAAGGAGAGGGGAGAGAGGCTGAGGCTGCTTTCCCATCCCATGGCTGTTCCCCCTGCCTGCCTGGGGGCTGCCAGGGCCAGCCCAGCTCAGCCAGGGGATGCGGTTTGCACCCCTGGAGCTCCTAAGGCCGCTGTCGGGGCTGAACGCTGCTCATGGGTTTGGGGGCAGAGACAGAAACCCACCAGTGGGAACTGGGGGGAGCCCTGGTGCTTTGAGGGAGCCCCTCTCCTATTCCCCACGCTCCTGGGGCCCTCCCTGCTGGTGGGAGGGATCCTGGGGTTTCCCCAGGCCAGGCCAGCGGTGCTGGCTCTGTGCCGACCCCGTCTGCCTCCCCAGGCTGCTGACGGACTGGAGGTTCACACGGGGCGTGGAGGAGCAGACCAAGGCGTTCCTGGACGGCTTCAACGAGGTGGTGCCACTTGAGTGGCTGCGCTACTTCGACGAGAAGGAGCTGGAGGTGAGCTGGCCCCTGGGGTGGGGATGTGGATGGGAAGTGGCACGTGGTGACCCTGCTCATGCTCTGTGCCCATCGGCTGATGACAGCCCCGGGTGTTGAGTGTGGGGGTGGCTCGTTGGGTCCATTGGCAAGAGAACATCCCGTTGGATGGGAGGAATTTGTGCCAGACACCTCAGTGCTGGCACCTGGGCCAGGTGAAGGCTGGCACCAGAGGGGTTGGCGCTCAGAGCATGGGCACAGGGCCCCATCTGTCCCCTGCTGAGTGTCCCCTGTCCCCAGCTGATGCTGTGCGGGATGCAGGAGATTGATATGAACGACTGGCAGAAAAATACCATCTACAGGCACTACACCAAGAACAGCAAACAGATCCAGTGGTTCTGGCAGGTCAGTCTGAGCCCAGCTGAGGGCGTGGGGTGCCCTGGCAGGAGCCATCCTGCAGGATGGGACCAGGATCCCACTCAGCTGCCGCGTTCCTGCTGCAGGTGGTTAAGGAGATGGACAACGAGAAGAGGATCCGGCTGCTGCAGTTCGTGACGGGGACCTGCCGCCTGCCCGTCGGGGGCTTTGCTGAGCTCATTGGTGTGTCCTGGGGGGTGGCACCTTCCTGTCCCTGTCCCCACACAGAGCTCACGGCAGCACGTGAGCAGGAAGGCAGCTGTGAGGTCTGAGCACAGTGCTCTGGTGTTGTGCCATTTCCACACACGTTCTTTGGCCGTGACCAAGGGTCCCACCAGGGTTAACTTTGTCGGGCTGGTTTGTGATCTCGGTCTGAATGAGATTGGATTTCTGATTCAATTTTCATTCTTGTGCGACAAAGTCTCTTTTTCAGAAAACCACAGTGTGGTTCCACTCCTCCTTTAATTTACTGCTTTTTGGGGCCTATACCAGCCTTTCCCTGACTTTCCTGGCATTCGTGTTAAGCCAACCAGCTTGCTTAACCCACTCAGTTGTTCTTGCTGGCATATTAGCTTTTTCCACCCCCTGGAATCTCTCCAGCATTCCCACTGTGTTAAAAAGCCACCTCAGTGACTCAGACTTGCTGTGCCAGGTCCTTTAAAACTCTTGGATGGACTCGCACAATCCTGAGGGTTTACAGATCAATGAGTTTTAGCACTTGCTATGGAACCATCGTGCTCAGAGGTGGTGCTCCTGCCCCTCTGTGCTGCTTTGTGCTTTTTCCTTTGTTTTTTGAACATCCTCTCTGCAGCCAGGCAGGGAGTGCTGCCATGGATTTCTGCCCTGTGTGACCCTGAGATCGTAGGGCCATGATGGTGGATCTCTGTGTGTGTGGGAGGGGTTTCTTTTTCAGCTCCTGGTCGTGTGAAGAGCTTAGCTGTGCTCTTCATTGACAGGCAGCAACGGGCCTCAGAAATTCTGCATAGATAAAGTTGGCAAAGAGACGTGGCTGCCACGGAGTCACACGTGGTAAGTCACTGCCCCTCGGCCTGGCCGGAGCGTGCGGGGAGAGGGGGAGCTCTGCGGGGTTGCACGGGGCGCTCCATCCCATGGGATGGGACTGCTGTTCCTGCCCTGTCCCAGCCTCGGCTCTCTCCCCAGCTTCAACCGCCTGGATCTCCCTCCCTACAAGAGCTATGAACAGCTGAAGGAGAAGCTGCTTTACGCCATCGAGGAGACGGAAGGGTTTGGACAGGAGTGATGGAGCTGTGGGGCGTTCCCGGAGCGCTGCCGGCCGGTGCCCAGGGCCGAGCCCTCCCCGGGATGTGCACGGGCCCCTATGGACACTGTGGCTTTTGTTCCTGGGCAAGGTCTGCACTGACATGGCCCTGGGGGAACGGGGCTGTGTTTCCCTCCCTGAGGGTGTTTCCCTCCCTGAGGTGTGATGGAGAGGAGGACACAAGGGCTTGGCTTGCGAGGGCTGGCGCAGAGGGGCTGGGGGGCAGCACAAGGGGCACCAGGGCTCCCCAGCCCCCTCCGCAGACACGTTATGTGTTTGGTAGATGCTCTTCTTCCCCCTCGTGTTTTCTGCCTTTTCACAGCATTTTGGTGAATGTGGCAGGTGAGGGGGAAAATGGCTCTCAGATTGACTTCTGGGCCCCATCCTGCACCCAGCATTCAGCAACAGTGACAGGTGACAGGGATCCCCAAGACGATGCTTCTGAGGGGCTCTTGTGCACCATCTGAGCGCCAGGACAGCCCCTTCCCAGGCCAGACCCACAGCCACTGGAGCCAGGGCCTGGCTGAGCGTGTCCCTGGCGTGTCCCGATGTGCAGCCCCTGGTCCTTGGGCAGTTGTATTTAAATGATGTGGTTTCTGCTCAGAGCTGGTGCTCCACAGCAGCCCCAGGGGCTCCGGGCACTGCCGGGGCTCTGCTGGCCTTCGCTCGGATCCTGGGTTCTGCCCACACTCCTGTGTTCCCTCTGCAGTGAGGAGGGCAAGATCACCTGGCTGTCACTTCTGTCCCTCCCCGTGTGTGCGGGCGACAGACCCGGCGTGTCTGTGTCCGTGTGTCCGGGGGCCTGTGGAGATGGGACCCTGCACGGCTCCGGGCCGGGAACCGGCCGGTTCCGCACGGCCCCACCTGCCCCGCGCGGCTTCGTGTGCAATAAACGACAAAGCAGCTGCCGAGGTGTGCCTGTGTCCTGGGTCCCCGTGTGTCCTGGGTCCCTCTGTCTGTCCTGGGTCCCTCTGTGTCCCAGGTCTGCACCTGTCCTGGGTCAGTGTGTGTCTGCCAGGGTGGGGTCTGTGCAGGGCTGGGGCTCCAGGGCCATAATGGCATCCAGTGCTCAGCACTGGGATCACAAATCCCATGGATTTTGTCTCTGCCTGCTCTGTGTCAGCAGGGATGGCCCCAGTGCCTCCCCAGGCTCACAGCCTCCTGCAGCCCCTAGAGCTGCTTGGTCCCGGCCAGGGGTGACAGGGCCACCAGCGCTGTCCCCAGGGAGGGGCTGGGGCCTCGCTGGCACAGAGGTGTGATGGCAGTGACAACATCCCAGCTGTGCCACACCCCGAGGGGCTGGGGCACAGAGACACTTAAACAGGGATGGCTGTGGTGCACAGAATTGGCTGATGGCAAAGGATTAGCCCTGGAACACAGGAATATGCTCAGTGAGAGCAGAGTGTGCATGAGCTGAGGCTTCAACACCCTCAAAGACACACTGGGGGAAGGAGAAGTGCTGTAGAACAGCATAATCAAATCAAAAGCCTCCACACGGCTCCCCCCAACCCTGCCTGGGTGAGGAGGAGCAGAGTGCTGAGCACAACATAAAAGACCCCAGCACAAGGGATTTAGTTTACAAGATTTTTAATTTACAAATAAAAAAACTACACCTTTTACTTCTTCTCCTTTTTCTCCTCTTTCTTGCCATCACTCTTCTCCTTGTCCTTCTCCTTCTCATCTTTCCTCTCCTTTTTACTTTCTTCTTTTTCCTGTCCTTCCTTCTTCTCCGCATCCCTGTTGGCAATCTTGTTGTTGATGAGGTTGTGCAGGGCCACAACGGAGCGGATGAGCGAGGCCAGGTACACCACCACCATCTGGTCATTGGTCTTCAGGTAAAAGGCCTTGACAAACTCCTGCAGGTTCACATCTGGGAGCAGGTTGAAGACGTCCTGGAGGTGGTAGATGATCTGGTGGTTGATGGGGAGTTTGCCCAGGGCTACTTTCTCTAGGTAGCTCCTGATGTCCAGAAGCTTGGAGTTCAGTCCCTTCAAGCCATGGACCTGGTTTGTGATCCGCTGGGACAGCGTGCCCACCGTGGTGTCCTTGATGTCCCTGAAACCCAGAGAGAATCGGGATTAGAACCTCACCCTTGGGACCTTTCCAGCCGTGTGAGCAGGGCCCAGGGCGGATGGCATGCAGGCTCCCAGGATTTATGCCACGTGTTTGACGCGCTCCTCGGGCAGTGGCACCGGGAATGCCGCTGGGAGCGTGGCAGGGCCCAGGACAGCCGTCCCCTCACCTCAGCAGGTGCTCCACACCCACTTCCTCGGCCTCCTCAGCACCAATCTCGCTCGTCACGTGCTCAAAGGTCTTGGAGGTCGGGGTGCCGTCCTAAAGGGACACACAAATGGGGATTTCAGCCAGGGGATGAGGGATGGCACCGAGGAAACAAAAAAAGCAGCCCTACACAGGCCACAAGGGATCTGACAGGAACAGTTCTAGCTGGGATGTCCTTGATTTAATCAGTGTCACTGATTGCCCCAGCAATCTCTCCTGCTCTGGTTAAGTTCCCATTTCTGCATTTTGCTGCTCTGTGCCTGGAGGGAGCAATGGAAATTCTAAATATCACAATTATTTCTCTCTTCCCTGATCCAACCTTGTTGCATTTTGGGACAGCAGCTCCTGCTCTGCAGTGAAGGCCTCAGAAAAGCAACCAGATCCAATATTTTATATGCATCCAGAATTAATCTGAATGCAACAATTACAGTGACTCACTGCTGGGTGTTGTTTGTCTGCGGGGGGCTCAGCGAGGAGTGAGCTGCTCGGGGCAGGCCCACAAAGACTGGGCACACCTGGGAGCACCTGCAGCCAGTGACACCCACGAGTGGCAGCCTCCAAGAGCTCCCAACCGTGAGTGTGACACTTCACACAGTGAACACTCACATCATGGACCTCCTCCACGGAGATGTAGGCTTCTGTGGGCAGCCCCAGATCCTTTGGCTTCACATCAATGATCACCAGCACCTCGGGGAGAAAGAAAACATGCAGAAAACATGCAGAAAACTAGATTTCAGTCAAGGTGTAGGAAAAAAATAGCCAAGCCAGCTCTTCCCTCCTCAGCACCAGCACAAGGCTGCTCAGAGGGGTAACCTCAGGCATTGAGACAATGATTCAGAAAACTTCTGATCCCAGTTCCTCAATCACTTTACAGCTGTGTCACCAGCAAAAAAGGTGGGGGACAAGGCTTCCCTGATGCCCCTTTTAGGGAAAGAGAGGCAAGAACAACCCCACAGGCCAAAGGTGCCCCACTTACAGAGTTGGGGCAGTATCTCTTCATCAGTTCATTGATGGCGATGTCGTTCTTGTGCAGCTTCGGGCCCGTGTGGTACCACCCCACGATTCTTTCTCTGGCTGAGCAAAAGCAGAAAGGATTTGGAATCAGAACTGGGGGAGGCCCCAGCAGAGAGACCTGGGCAGAGACTGGGTGGGCTGATGGAGGGTGAGAGTCTGATCTGTGGGGAGGAGAGGGAAGTGGATTACAAGGCCACGGCTTGAGCACTGACCGCACTCACTCATCACCGTTACTGACCCACAGCTTTTCTCCTGGCCCCTTCACTGCTAATTAACAGCTTCTGTTAATTGTGTGGCTCTCAGGGTCTGATAGCCTGCACGTCTGACATCTGGAGATGCAAGTCCCATCCCTGAAGTGTTCAAAACCGTGTGGATGTGGGACACGGTTAGCGGAGAACACGGTGCTGGCTGACGGTTGGACTTGATGATCTTACAGGCATTTCCCAACCTTAAGGATTCTGTGATTAATAGGAATTCCCTTTTCCACAGACCTGAAAGTTTTTGGGAGCGTATCCCTGACTGTCAGAAGATCTCAACTCACCATTGACCTTCTTAAACATTCCATACATGTTCTCCAGATAGTCATGGTCCAGGAACCACACAGTATCATCCTTGTCATCCTCATCAAAGGGTACTGGAAATAAAACAAAACACCAGCATTTACAAATCCAACTTCCTGAATTAAAATGTTTATTGAAACGCTCTGGGTTTGGGTATTTTTGGCTGCTAAAGGAGAGTGAGGTTTACTTAGGGGCGTTGACAGCAGTTTGCATTTGTTGTTGGATATGAGGTGATTTGTACATGGATGGATCAAGGGTTTCTTCAAAACCCCCAACACAATCCATCCACTAAGTCATTTAGTGGCTTTGGAGAAGAGCAGGACACCCGAACTCACCTGCAAAACTGTTGGACACATCCAGGATCTTCTTCTGCCAGGAGCCCAGCAGCACTCCAACCACTCGCTTCTGATTTCCCACTTTTCCTATTCTAAAGGAAAAACGGCTGTCAGTCCCTGCCACGAACGGGGAGGAGGGGAGAAGGGACTCCAGCCCGTCTCGGAGGTGACACAGCGGGGATGGAAGAGGGGGGTTATGATTGTGCTATCGCTGCTTGTGCTTACAGCCACAAAAGGGCGTTCCGCTGCCCTCGGAACCACAGCCTGTCCCCAGGGACGGCCCGATGTCACTCACGGGGGACGCGACCCCGGCACCGGCTGCGAACAGCGGGCAGCGACCGACCCCAGTGTCACCCACCGCGGGCTCCGCCACCTCCTGGGCTTCAGGATTCATTTTTGGCTCTGAAACCGCTCGGCATGGGCAGCAGGGAGCGGAATTAGGCCCAAATTACCCGGGGTGCCGGAGGGACCGGGTCCCCTCCCGGCGCCGGGACCCTCCCGCTCCGCCGGGTCCCCTCCCGGCCCCGGGCTCCTTCAGGGCCCCGCTCCCGGCCCGGCCCCGCTCCCGGCNGGCGGCGGGGCGCGCCGGTCGCCATCCTGAGAAGGTAACGCCGCCATATTGGCACGGTGCCGCCGCCATCTTGGGAGGGTGCGCCGCCATCTTGGGCTGCGGCGTTGCTCCGCCGCGAGGTGGGGAAAGGGCGGGAAGGGGGCAGCCCTCAGCGACAGACCCCTCCCCTTCCCCTCCCTTTTTCCCCTTTTTCTCTGCCTTTTCCCCTCCCCCT